>JAABKJ010004143.1:0-24795 GCA_011634705.1 Andricus grossulariae
TTATGATGTATCATATTACTTGTTTGTAATATATAGATATAATAATTATATTTATTATATGGGTTATTTTCCACGCACAGGACACTTTTGAAAAAAGTTACAAATTTATTCGTCGCACCCATTTTCCATCTCTCTTGTAACTATTATTTATTATTATTACTATGATTATGATTCCTAAATGAAGTAAGAGAATGCAATTAAATTTTAACAAATGAGAAATAGTATAATAGAAAATATATACTCGATGTAAAAAAAAAGAAATTTTTATTTTTTGTTTCTTGAATAAAAAAGATTTTAACTAATTTTTTTAAATTAAAATGAAACAATTTTTGATTATATTTTATAGACTAGAAATTAGGTAGAAATAAAATTGCTTTGCTTTGTAAATATATCAATATCATTATTCGGAATTATGTCTCAGCCTCATAAAAACCCTTGGAATCTTTTAAAATATCCTACAACCTTACAGGTCCTGTAAAATCCTTATGTATCTTCTAAAATTCTTTAAAACAGCATGCAAAGTTTTTGAATTCCTTAAAATTATTAAAACCGTCGGAAATCACTTGAAATTGTTTTAATCTCTTGAAAACAATTCAAAGTCTTTTAAATTTCTATAAACTATTGAAATGAATAAAACAAGTTCTATGAATCTTTTAAAATTTCCTAAGGTATTTTAAATCCTTTGATATCTTCTGAAATCCCTTGAAACTTTTTACAGCTCTTGAAAGTGTCTGCAAATCTTTTAAAATACCCTTAAAAATGTCAAATCCTTCGAAATCCCATTAAATGACTGGAATCCATTACAAATTTCTTTGTAATCTTCTAAAATAACCTAAAATATTTAAAATCCTTTTAAATATTTTAAAATATTTTAAAGATTAAAAAAATTCCAAGAAATTTGAAAAAAAAAATACTTTAATATATTTCAAATCCATTCATTATTTAATTGTCAATTGATCCTCAGAATCAATTAAGTAAAGACATAAAAAATAAAAAAAATCCATCGAATTAAGTAAAAGTAAGTGAATTTAGAAGAATTTAGGTAAATTTTAATAATTCAAAAGGTTATTACAAAGAATTAAAAGAATGCAGGATAAATTGATAAGAATTCCGGCTGAATTCGAAAAAAATAATTTCAAATCTTAAAAGCCCTACGAAATACCTCACCTCTTTTGAATAAATTCTTTAAAATCCAGTACATTCACAGATTTTCATAACTTTCATAAGTGAAATAAATCGAAAAATAGTTTTTAAATTACCAATATAATAATAAATTATGTATGTTATTTCGAGGTCATGTTTTTTTGAACCAGGTGCTCAAATATTTTGCCTTAGATTGCGCTTTATTTGGGCTTTAGTCTTTTCAATGGGATTTTCATTAATTTTTTTACGCATTCTCTTGCCGCCTTAGCTCTTTTTTCTTTTTTTGATCGTTCCTCTTCTTTTAAAAGTTTTGATGGTGGATTCGATTTTTGACTCTTTTTTTTTAAATATGAATTTTTCATTACTGAATAATAATTCGCATTATTAAATTTAAATGAAAATTAAAAATTAAAAATAAATCATATTTAATATTTAAATTAAAATAAATAATATTTATTATATTTATTGGTATTATATAATTACATATTTATTCACCAGTTTCCTCTTTTTAAAATAATGCCATAGTTTTTACAGTGATTCTAAAAATTAAATTCATTTTTCTTATGTTTCATTTTTGCAATTTAAATACGAAGCAGATTTCCCCCAAAGTTCCCAGTCAGGGTTGCTAAGAAATCCAAATTTCGACATTCATCTTGGCTTTTCCCTGACCAATTTTTCAATTTTCTCACCGTTATAAAGCTTTCTTTCAGAAATGAAAGCAACCCTGTACCTGGGAAATTAATAACGTTAATGCAAAAAAAATTTTGTTTTTGATTTATCTTACAGGCTGTTAGTGAAATCATGTAAGACGATTTGGACTTGAATTTTACTGCCAAAGAGAATAATTTTCTGCCAAAAAAGACGAGTTTTCCTAAAAATACATGAATTTCCAACCAAGTAGTAGAGTTTTTACGCAAAAAGAACAATTTTTAACTATGAATAGAATAATTAAATTTCCACTTGAAACAAATAATTCTAAAAAAAAAAAAGTTTACAACAAAAGACTTAGATTTTCAATTAACATAAAGAGATCAATCTTCAAACAGAAAATATTAAATTCTCAACAAAATGTGCAAAGTTGATATTTCCACCAACAAATAATTTCATTTTCAATTAAAAACAGTTGAATTCCACAAAAAATGTTAACAAACTAGATGAATCCTCAATCAAAAGAGATTAATTTTCAAACCAAAAGAGTTGAATTTTCAACCAAGAAAGATTTTTCATTCAATAGAAAAAAATGCATCAAAAATTTTTGACTTTCAACCCTAAAATATGAAGTTTTATCCAAGAAAATTAATTTTCTACCGAAAGAGTCGAATTTTCAACAAAAAAAAACAAGAATTTTCAACCAGCTAGTTGAATTTTCAACTAAAAGGATGAATTTTTAACTATAAGAGAATAATTTTTAATAAAACAGAACGAATTTTAAACAAAATAGTGTAGTTTTCACTAAAGACATGAATTTTGAACCAAAAAGATGAATTTTCAACCGAGAAGATGAATTCTTTACCAAAAAAGACGAATTTACAACAGAATACATGAATTTTCAAATAAGTAGTTGATTTTTCTACCAAAAGACATAACTTTTCAATCAATTAGTAGAATTTTCAGTTTAAAAATTAATGTTCAACGAAACAAAATAAATTGGTAACAAAATGGGTTAATTTTCGACCCAAGAAATGAATTGTCAACCAAAATGGAAATTTTTGAACCAAGAAGATTAATTTTCAACAGCAAAAAAATAATATTTAACAATATACATGAATTTTCCACCACAAAGGTGAAACTTTCAGAAAAGATTTATTTTTAACAAAAAATGGAATAGTCGAACTTTCAGTTTAAAAAATTGCATTTCAATTGAAAAAAAAAAACTAATTTTGAACCAAGGAAAGAAATCTTCAACCAAAAAGATGAGTTTTCAACTCCGGAAATTAATTTGCTACATCAAATATTAATTTTTAACAAAACACATCATTTTTCAATTAAGTCAAAGAATCTTTAACCAACAAAATAGTTAAATTTTCAACCAAATAAATTAATTTTATACCAAAACAGACGATTTTTCAAGTGAATAGTTGAATTCTCAACCAAAGCAGAATAATTTTCATTTAAAAAAGATTTTTCAGTAACACTAAAATCACCAATTTTTAAGAAATTTAACATCTATATGCAGTATAAAAAAACGTTTCAAGATTTAACGAAATTATGTCTTACTTTTCTATTGCAACTAAAATCATATTTTATACATAAAACTAAACAACAATTTTTAATACAAATTAACTGAGTCTTAAAATGCCATTTTTACTAATTTTCAAAAAATTCGAACGGAACTTAATATTTTTTTATTTTAATTTCTTATTAGCACTTAATACCAAAACTATAAATAAAAAACAAATTAACGTCATTTTCGTACAAAAAAGGAAATTTGCTGAAATTCTCAAAATTGAAAGTTTTTGACCTAATTTCAACACTGTAGGACCATTTTTGATTTTAAAAAGTCAGCAGATAACTAAAATGAGACCACTGGTAGGAACCCAGATTCATTTGTTTTACATTGAAAATAACAGAATGAAGGTATCCTATTCAAAAACAGGACACGCAAAAAATGATCCCGTAAAAAAAGAGATCTCAAGTTTTGACAGTGTGCTAAAATAGATTTTTGTACTTTTAATTAAGTGAATTTGTGAACATTTTTTTCAATATGTTCTCTAGAGATTTTTCAAATTGAGATAAAGAAATGCAAAATCCTCTTTAAAGTTAAAATTTAGACTCTAAAAACCAGAAATTACCAAATTTTTATATGCACATTATTTTTTTTTTCAATTTCATAACCTAGAATTTCAACAGCCTATTTTTTTACTGGTTTAATTTTTTGCAGGTCTTTGCTCACTCCCATTACAATAAAAAAATATCTAGCCTATTAATAGAAATTAAAGCAATCATGAAAAACAGATGGTTTTAGAATTTGCAACGAAATTTCGCAGGAATTGTGTAGTAATTTTTACTATACACATAGCACATGTTGCATTATTTCATATTATATCATTAAAAAGTTTTGAAAAAAATATTGTGACATTTGATTTTGATATAAGCTATTAATTTCATAAAAAATATTGATCATTAACAATTTCCATATTGATGGAAAAGCAGTTCAGCCCCTAGAACATGACCAATTGTAATTATTGGCGATTATTGTCGAACATAATAACAGGAGAGGATTACACCCGTATAAGCCAACCATTCAAAAAATCACGATAAACTATGTGAAAAGGTAATAATTGGTAGAGTTTATGCATCAGTTTTAATAAATTTATCGACCAATTAGGAACAAGAGGACAATAGAGAGCTAAATAAAATTATTTACTTGTATCATATCAGTAAAGTTTATAGAAGTAGTAAATTTGTTACAAAATCATCCAATTTTTTTCAATTCTATTTGAAAAATAATGTAAAAAACTGAGCCCGTTTGTATTTGCATTACAATCTCTCACACGGAAAAAGAATAAATATTAAATCAAGAGAATATCGTTATGAATACGGACGTTATAATATTTTTTTTATCTAAGAAAATATTTCTTGATCTAAGAAAATATTTCTTGTCTTCAAGTTTACTTTCTTGACACAAGAAACTTTTGCCGCATCGTGAAAATATTGTATCGACCATATTCGCAACGAAATTTTTTGATTTAATGCAAATTGTTTTCTATTATATAAATTTTATCGCAACTTTGATAGAAAATCTGATGATAGCTCATCAGTTCGACGTCCAGCTGGGTTAGCGGCCGTACATAAATTACGTGAAACAAAAAATGCTGAAATTTTGAAACTCCCCCCCCCCTTTCCCTACCTTAAGTAATTTTTAACGACAAATTTTTTTCATGAATTTAGTAATTACCGTTTCTTATGAATTAACAATGCAGTTCAACTTTTAATCAAAAAATACTGATTGAATTTTCAATGGAATATGTTTTTTTTACATCGAAAATAAGGAGATACGTATTCATTTTGATTAACATAGCGACATTTTTACATTTTTTACGAATACACTGGAACCTGGTTTTCCGTAAACTGTATTTGTGCGTTCCTAGAATTGCTGTTTTCAGCAATTAGTTTGTGAGGGGAGCCGCGGGAAAGAGAGAGAGACGGTGCTCAGTCAAGCGTGATAAACAGCATGAGGGCCGCACTCTCAGCGCGTTAGTTGTATCAGGTTGCGTCATACGTCAAAATTCAACAGAAATGATTCATGCGGTCCTAACTTTTTACGTTCAACGTCTCTGAATTTATTCCAAAGGCCACTGCGGGCCATTCCTGAAACCGTGCATAAATCCAGGTTCCAGTGTATTTAAAAATTTTAAGGGTAAAATCAGATACTTTTGAGGTATCAGGAGTTTTCTTATTTCATTTTATCCAGTTTTTACACTCTTTTTGAATCTTTAAAAAAATAAAAAATAATTTAAAAAAAGGCAAAGTTTTTTCGATTTTTTGAAAACAAGGATTAAAAAAAATTCTCAAAAATACCACTTTTTCCTGCTTTCCCATTTGACATTTTTATGTTTTTCAAGAGAAAGAAATTATTGTTTACTTTGAAACCAATGAGAAAAGCGAAGAAAGAATCAAAAATTGTAAAGCTATTTCGATTTTTTGAAACATTAAGAGACAACATTTTCTCAAAGCAGCCATCTTTTTTTCATTAAAATTTTCAGGAGTGATAGGTAATATATATTTTTATAAATAGTTTTTGACGCATTATATTGCTATGTCCAATGAAATAATATGTTTCTTATTTAAAGTAAAAAATAACAATAAAATACATAAATGCGAGAAAAGTAGGGAAAAATACAATCTTTTTTCTCTAGAAATACAAATACACCCCAGGTTTTAAGTGTATGGTAAGTTAATTATATATTACCTATCACTTCTGAAAATTTCAACAACAAAAATTAGATATTTCGAAAAAATGTAGGGTTTTAATTTTTCCAACAAAAAAAACGAAATAGCTTTGCTATTTTTTATTCCTTTTTTTCATCGATTAAGAAAAGATGAAAAAACTTGACAATTTTGCTTCTGCTGAAAAACAAAGAAAAGACGAAATAGGAAATTATTGAAGTGAGTAGAAAAAAGATACAGGGTTTTAAACATTGTTTTTCTTGATTTCAAAAATCTAAATACCTCTACTAATTTTATTATTTAGCTTTTTTAGTTATAAAAAAGTGTTAAAAACCTGGACAAATTTAAGAAGAAAAATCTTAATATCTCAAAAATAGCAAAATTCAACTATTTTGAGGAAAATATGCATGTATTTAGTTGAAAATTGCACTTTTTTGTAGAAAATTAATATTTTAAACTATAAATTTAACTATTTAGCTGAACATTCGGCTTCTGTGGTAGAAAAATCAACCACTTGTTTGAAAATTCATGTATTCTGTTAAAAAATAGTCTGGTTTGGGAGAAAATTCATCCTCTTGGTTGAAAATTCATGAAAAGTTCCTAGGGCTAGATTTTTTTTTCAGTTAAAAATTCATTTTTTGGACTGAAAATTCATGATTTTAGTAGAAAATTCAATTATTTGGTTACAAATTCATGTATTTTGTTGAAAATTTGACTTTTTTGTTAGAAAATTAATCTTCTTGGATGAAAATTCTAACGAAAAAAATGATTTCTCAACCAAGAATATTAATTTTCTACCAAAAATGACTAAATGTCAACAAAATATATGAATTTTCAACCAAATAGTTAAAAGTTCAACTTCAAAAGATAAATTTTTAATCGAAAATGGAGAAGTTAAATGATGAATCATGTAAAAAAATTAATTTTCAACAAAGTAGTTCAAAAGTAAGAATTTTTAACAAAAAAGTTAATTCAATCGAGACAATTTCATTTTTTACTTGGCAGTTGCATTTTTACAAAAAAAAAGATGAATTTTCATCAATTTTCATTTAACTACTTGGTTTAAAGTTGAACTACTTTGATAAATCTATTTGTTTGGGGATTCAAATATTTTTCTAAAAACTCGTCTTTTTCGGTTCAATTTAACTTGTTGAAAATTCCTTCCTTTTGTCTGTTAAACATTAATTTTTTAAACGACAAATTTGACGATTTACTTTTTGGTTGAAAAATGGTCTATTCTGAGTTAAAAATACAACCATTTGGTTGAAAAACTATGTATTTTGTTTAATATTCGTCTTTTGGTAGAAAATTAATCTTTTTGTTTGAAAATTCATTTTTCTAGGTTAAAAATGCAGATATTTGATGAAAAATTCATCTCTTTTGTTAAAAAATTAATTATTCGGTTAAAAGTCTACTATTTGGTTTAAGTCATATCTTGTCTAAAATTCAACTGTTTTATTGAAAATTCGTCCCTGTGGACTGATAATTCATCGTTATTGGTAGAAAAGTTTTGGTGGAAAATTAATCTTTCTTGGTTAAAAATAAACCTTTTTAATGAAAATTCGATCATTTGGTTGAAAATCCATCTTTAAAGATTTTAGATTCAACTATTGAGTTAAAAATTTAATTAATTTGTTCAAAATTCACCTATTTTGTTAACTTTATCTTTTTTGGTCAAAAATTCAACTGCTTTGTTAAAAAATCGTTCTTTGAATTGAAAATTCGTCTCTTGGCTTATAGTTTACCAGACGGTCACGTAGACATATTGGCAATAAACGCAGAAAAATGTATAATTAACGTGAAATCCGTATTTAGCCAAGGGCTACGTTACTTTCAAGGGTGGAAGAAGGGGATCAAAAATAGCCTAAAATTGGTAACATAGTTTATGGACGGCCCCTTGTTGGATTTCCAGTTTTTAGCAAATATTTTAATCAATGTATTAAAAATGAATTATTTACCTTGTTTTTCGTTGGTATGCTTGACGCAGCAGTGGCTATTCTCATAATTATTTCAAGTCGCAATTTTTGAATTATCTTAATTGATATAATTTATAATTGTTTAATATTATTATCATATGACACTGCGCTATTGTCCAGTAGAATAATATGAGATTCCTATCTAGTTTCCTGTGATGTGCAGAACATTGTTTCAAGTCATAGAAAAACATGCACATATATGTGCAATTGGACATACATATTTGTATGGTAAGATATATATAAAAGATAGAAAACTATTGCAAGTCCAGTGCTAGTTGGGCATTATTTTTCCTTCTAGGAATAAGTGAAACAAAAATTAGTATTAGAGAAAAAATGAAGACCATTTTGACAGTTTTTGTAATACTTTGCTCAGTAGGGGTAAGTTATCACAAGTATATTATTTATTTTAATCGGATTTGTGAGGGAATGATAAAAATAATTACACCAGGTGAACATAAGCTGTCAGTCAATTGAGGAAAAAATAGATAATGGCTTTGAATACTGTCTAAAGGAGTTCAACATTACAGGTAGAAAGATCAGATTTTTAAATATTTATTTATTTTTTATGTTGACTATCTGGTGACTTAATTTATTTCAGTGGACGAATTCGTATCAACTGATGTGGATCTTACTTGCTTCAATACTTGCGTAGCTATACAAGGAGAAATAGTAAGTAGAACGAAGTTATATAATTGTTTAACTCAATCTTGTGATTAGAGTTATAAAAAAATGACAAATACATTTTACAGATTAGAGATAAGAAGTTTGATCTGGAAAAATATATAGAATACTTGGTTGCTATAGAAGAAGCAGAAAATTCTAGAGAAGTAGTTAAGGCTTACGAATATTGTATCGAAAGAAGTAAGTTTTTATTGATATTTAATTTTATGATTTCGTTTTCTACAAAGTTTGCAGTCTTTAATTCGAATTTATACATTCAACAATATTTTAATTTCTCAAATTTAATTTCATACAGTGATTGATATCGAAGACGAATGCGAATTATATGTGAAGCTGGAAAAATGTGTTGATAAGAAGCTAGAAGAAAATTACAAGAAGGACTAAGAAATGAGAAATAGAATTGTTTTTTGGTCCTTTTTTCCGAGTGAATGGAAATCAAAAGGGGCAAGTGGAAACAATATTTTTATAGGGAATCATGTAGTATGAAATTAATACCATTTTTAAATTTGAGAGCCAATATAAGGTAAATAAATTTTTTTGATATGTATGTTATACCACCTTATTCTTATTCTATCGAATCGATACCCGAAACCAATTATTAACATTTCAAGTTTATACAGATAATTTAATAGATAAATGAAAAAAAAACTTACCAGTTTAATCTCAGCACAAAGTCCTATCATTGCCAAATCGAAAAGTAATGAACCATGAACTCCTCCTGAAAAGAAAAGATTTAATAATATTGAAGAATACCTTTACATATCTCGAGTCAAACCAATTTTATTGATATCCTATTGGGATCCCAGATAAGGTCCCGCTAAAGTTTTTAGTTTTGATCAGGACTTTTTGTAGGACAAAAGTACCGCAGAAACGTCTCAATTATTTTGCAATTATTTTTGCAAGTACTAAATTATTTGCGGGACAAAAATACTATAAAATGTTTATTTTCTGAAATTTTCTGCTTTTGTCCTAAAAAAGTCCTGTTAAAAAATAAAAAATAAAATTAAGTGAAAGTTTTCAATACTTTTGTTCTAGAAAAGAAAAATAAAATGGAACTTTTATAGTACTTTTCTTCCATACATTATGTCGCACTTGTAAAATTAAAAAAAAAATCAAGTGGGACGTTTCTGGTAATTTTATCCTAAAAATGGCTGGTTCAATAAGGAGGCCCAGAAGTCCAATAACTTCTCAGGTTTTTATGAATCTTTTTATGTATAGTTTTTTTTTTAAATAAGGGAGAAATCCTAATAAACAGTCAATTTTATTGTTAGTTCATTTTCTTTATTAAACTAGAAAACATAAAGATTATTATTACACAATTTTTGTAATTTTAAGTATCTATTATCTAAAAGAAAATAAAAGAAAAGAAAAGCAAAGGACAATATTTTTGATAATTAATGAAAACTAATATCTCAACTACAGAATTAACATATAATATTTTTGTACAATATTTAGACAATCAAATCATTGCATTTTTAATCAAAATTTGAATTATCGGCGAAAAATATCAACATAACCTAAGCTTGTTCAAAATTGTAAGTTTAATTTTTGAAGTCAAATGATTTTTGTCAAAAATAACCGATTTCCGGTAGGAAACGCTAACATACCTTATTATTATTGAAATAGTTTAAATATTCGTTGAAACCTATTTGTTTTTATAAACAATAGCAATTTTAGGCGAAAAACATTGGAATTACATTACAAAAAATTGTTCAAGATTGTACATCTTCTTTTAAACTTAATACTTTTTGTTTAAAATAACCGGATTCCAGTCAAAAACGCAAGCAGAACCTGAAATATTGTTTAATTTTTTTTAATCATCTTTGAAATCCAAGGATTTTTAATTAAATGTACTGATTTCCGTTAGAGAACGCCAACAACACCCAAAATTGCACAAAAATGGTTAATTAATTGGCTCGGAATTATAATCTGCAGAATATGATGATAATTTTAAAAATCTTGTGAGTTTTTAAACTAAAAATACCAATTTTTGACAAAAAACACTAACAGAACGTAAAAAATTCTTCGAAATTGTAAATCTTCTTCGAAATGTATTAATTTTTATTTGAAATAACAGATTTTCAACGAGAAATTTTACATAACCTGAAATTTTTCAACAGTTGTAAGTCTTCTTTGAAATCTTTATCTCCATCACGGCTGACAATAGCTGGCATAACCTACAATTGTACAAACAAAATTTACGTTCTTTGAAACCTAATGATTTTCCACGAAAAATACCGATTTCCGGTGTAAAACACGAGTAAAACCTAAACTGTTTAATAAGTTGTGAATGTTCTATGGAATATAATTACAATTAAATTTAAATTTTAGTAATTTCAATTTATGCGCAGTACCCTAACGGCCTGATTGGAAAACTGCGTCATGTTGCGCAACATTGTGACACGGTCCTGATGTTTGCGTTCGGAGACCCATAATTTTTAATGTTAATTTTTTTATTTCGTTTACTAAAAATAATAATTTCTGAAGAAAAAAAAACACTATCACAATCCGAAATTGTTCAAGCTTGTGAATTGAGTTATTTTAAACAAAAGACTTTGATTAAAAGTGTTATATTTTCAAATCTAATATATGTATTTACTTTTTCAACTTCAAGACCTATGTGTTTAGTCTTACGTTTTCTTTATCCCCATAGAGTAAATATTTCAAATTGCGAAATATTTCATCATGCTTATTTACAGAAAATATAATACTGTGATATTACACTGCGCAAATGGCTCTGCACGCCTAAGACTCAGCATGGACATATTTAAAAACTCTTCTCGACAAATTACAACTTAATACTGATATGTAAGAATAGTCAACTGATTTTGGTAATAAATAATTGTAGTCAGCTCATTTTTTTAGATTTCTTTCAATTTTCAACGTGTATGGGCAAACTGTACTTCTTAAATAATAGCTGGAAAGTGCTTAAAAGGACGAGCATAAATCTTTGGATGAAATGCATGTCACCTCATCTCAAATGCTGTATCACATATTGAGCGATAAACGCATCGGACAATGTACACCCAACTCTCGGTTTAGTCGCTCGCGGTTTAGTAATTCCTAGAAGTGCTGGCCCACGCAGTTTCTCAGCGCGCAGGGCAAGAGACTGTTGCCAATCTTGCCCGAAACACACCAGCAGCGTAGTAGAAAGGCGCAGTGCGCGGTTACTCACATGTGGAGATTGTGCAATATTATGTATTCCAATTGGAAACGGTTCAGACGGCCCTGACTGTTTACGTTTCGATTCCCCCGATTTAGCAACAAGGCTAGTTGCAGGCAACCTCCGACACTGAGGCTAAACCGGGATCTATATATTATTAAAGTCAAAAAAAGTGCGTAAAACCTTGAATAAAATGTATGCTGCCTTAGCTCGAACTTCAGAAATGTTTACAGTATCATATTACATTCGACACATCGAGAGGTAAGTTCACCGAGCTTTGCACTGATATAAAAAATGCTGAAAAGAACGGACATAGAACCTTCAATAAACTGCTTGCTGCCTTTGATGGTAAACGTATCAACGTTTCTAAAATCAAAACGGCTAAACACGTCTGGTCTGGATGTTATCTCTTATCAAGAGCCCACGCTCGACTTTCCACACTAGAATAAAGTGTTAAGAATCCTGACCTACCATCAGAATTGCTTCATTTCGTTCAATGCCTTTCTTATCCATGCTAGTCGATTGAATTCGAATATTTTTTAATTTTAATTATAATTATAGAAAATTTTAACAGTATAATCGACACATCTTGGATATAACGTTTTGCAACGTGAAATTTATAAAAATAGCCTGGAATCTGTTTACGCAAAATTCATTTCTCACGACTGCACAGTATAATTTTATGATGCCATCAAGAATAATCTAGAAACTTAGCATGGACTCGAACCACTAAAGCTGTAGAATGTTCTCGATGTTGGTAAGGTAGGTTTTATGATCTCTAATAATATACACCCGGTTTCACCTGAGTGTCGGGATTTGCCGACAAGAACAAATTTGGATAAACCGGGGGGATTTAAACGTAAACAGTCAGGGTACCTTTTCCAATTGAAATGCATAATATTGCGTCATATACTCGACTGAGTATTTGCGTACTCCGTCCCTTCCGAAAATATTTAAACCGAGAGTCTGGTGTACCTCCCGCTTTTTTGTAAAGTTCTAGAAGTTTATAGACCATAGAATAATATTTTCTATACGTTTTTTGCACATTAAATAAAGACAGCGGCTTTTAGTTAAATGTATTATCTGTAAGAAAGCAATAAATCAAATTTATAGACAAAACAGAATATTGTACATACCCCCATACCAAATTACACCTGTATACCTGCATTTTTTGCGCTATAAACAAATAAATGGAGCAATTTTCTATTAAAATGTATTATCTATAATGAAGCAATACATTATGCTTACTTTCTATCAACTATATGACGCAGTAAAAAATGCAAGGAAAAATCAAAATATAACTTTGAAAGTGTTTAAGCAAAAAGCTTATTTGAGATAATAAATAGCTTTGAAGTTGATTACGCAAAATTCATTTCACAAAATTGCGCAATATAATTTGATGATGTCATCAAGAACATTCTAGAAAATGAGCATGGACAAATACGTCCTGATCCAGATTCAGTTTTATAAAAGTGGTTCAAAAGTGTTTTTCGATAGAAACATCTTGACTCATGTATTCAGGTGAAACATCAACATAACTTAAAGTTGTCAAAGATTTTAAACATTATTTGAAAACTACATATTTTTCATTTAAAATACCAAATTTTTTAAGAAACACTAAAATAAATTATCAAAAATTGTTCAGAATTGTGAACCATTCTTAGAATTCAATCATTTTTGTTTAAAGTAACCGATAATAATTTTTGTTCAAAAAGGTCAATTTCCGCTAACAAAAGCGAAAAACACAAATTGTTGACAACAATTTTATCTTTGAAATCTAATAATTTTTTATTTGAAATACCCTTTTCCGACGTAAAAGGCTAACATAACTTAAAATTTTTGAAAATTGGGAATCTTGATGATTTAAAAAAATGCTAATTTCTGGTGAAGGAACTTTACGATTTTATATTTGAATTCTTCTTGAATTTGTTCGCTAATTTAATCCCTCAAGAGCAAAAATGTGTCCAAATTCGCATAAGGTTTTCTATTTTTTTTCTTATTGGAAGGTATTATTTATAGATTTAATTTCTTGAATTTCAAATTAAAGATATAAAACAACTTAAGTAATGAAAAGCGAATCATGTTTTTAACCACAATGATTGCGAGATTCTTCAGACAAAACTTTACACTACTTTTCTTAGATAGGAATGATAATATATATATGTAAGTAGAAAATTAAGGATCTTTGTTTAAATTTCCAAAATAGCATATGCGGTAACAAATATGATAACACTGCTATCTCGAACTAAATCATACCATGAAAATTGTCTAATGCAACATGAATCTAATGTTTGAATTTTATATCACTCCTTGCCATCAGTCATCACTCATTATAGAATTGCTTTGTTCAACCTAGTGTCTCATTTTTTAAATATTCTAGAAACACGCAAATATATAATTAAATATGGGTATATAACAGGTACTCAAATTATGAATCATTCCAGTATTTGGTGTTCTTTACAAAAAGAAGTTTGACTCTAATTCTTAAAAAATGAAGACGATTTCTATGTTTTCTGTAATATTTTGCACAGCAATGGTACGTTTCTACAACTAGAATACTTCATGATAAATAGTATTAAAATAATTTTGTTTTCATAGTAAATCCCGGTATATCAAACCGTTGCATATCATTCTGATTATCAACTTCAGATCAAAATGATCCACTTTTGTGGAGTCAAAATAAACTTTTCTTTTACACGACTTCATTCATATTTGTGGAGTGACAGTTGTTATGATTTTGATTGATGGTCAAGTTTTGTCATGAACGACATGATATTTATAAAACTAAAGCTACAAATATCTATGCTTATGGAAATTAATTTTTCTTTCTAAAAGTGTTTCTTTAGATTTAGCTAGACCAACATAAAATGTTTTGGGAAAAGTTGAACTTTCAACCAAACAATACCACTTTTCAACTAAATAGTTGAATTTTCAAGAACAAAATATCACCTTTCAACCAACAATGGACTAGTTCAATTTTCAGTTCAATAAAAATAACTTTCATAAAAAAAAAAGAATTTTTAGGAAAATAGTTAAATGTTTGCGCAAAGGGGTGAAGGTTTAGTAAAAATATTAATTGTAAAAAAACGAATCTTAAAGAAAATAGTTAATTTTTCAACCAAAGTGATGAATTTTCAACTAAAATGATGAGTCTTCAACCAAAAAAATTATTTTCAACAAAAGAGTTCAAATTTCACAAGGTAGTTAAATTTTTCAAAATAATGATGAATTTTCAGTAAAAAAAAAATTAATTTTCAAAAAAAGAAAATCTGCAACAAAATATTTAAGTTTTCAACCAAGAAGATTATTTTTATACAAAAAAAAAACGAATTATCGACAAAATACATAAATCTTCAACCAAATATTTCAATTTTCGTCTGAAGAAAAATAAATATTCCACCAAAAAGTTGAAATTTCAAACAAAAAAAGGTAGATTTTCAACAAAAAAGTAAATAGTTTAATTTTCAGTAAAAAGAAACTAATTTTAAGCAAACTACTTAATTTTCTAACCTAAAAAGATACAATTTTAATCAAACAGGGAATACTGAAGTTTGCTGTTAAAAATGTTAACTTTTAACAGCAACAAAAAACGAATTTTCAACAAAATAGTTCAACTTTCAACCAAACGGATAAATTGTCAGCCAAAATGATAAATCTTCAACCAAAACAATAAATTTTTAACAAAAGAGTTCAGTCTTCAATCAAGAAGTTAAATTTCCTACCAAAATGATGAATTTTCAACAAAGAAGATTAATTTTCTATCAAAAAGACGAATTTTCAAAAAAATACATGAACATGAGTGTTTAATCATAGTTGAATTTTTATCTAAAAAATATAAATTTTCGGTTAAAAATGTTTAGTTTCAAAAACAACAAAAACAAATTTCCAACAAAATAGTTAAATTTCCAATTAAACAGATATTTATTGTTTTATTAAACCATTAAGTCAAATAAATCTCTTTCGAGGTAAGCGTATGGTAAACTGAAAGTATAAATATTTAACCAGAACAATGAATTTTGAACAAAGGAATTGAACATTTTCGAGCCAAAAAGGTAAATTTTCCACAAAACAGTTGAATGGTCAACCCAAAAGGAAGTATTTTCAAAGAAAAACTTGAATTTTCAAACAAAAAGAAAGATTTTCTAACAAAATTGCTAAATTGTGAACCAAATTATTACATGTGTTTATAGATTTACGTAATTTCCACTTCCAGTTCTGGAAGATTTACAACTTCCTAGGATCAACGAGTTTTTTTTGTTGAAAATGTTGAATTTCTGGTTGAGAGGAAAATTCCAATCTGCCTATATTGGGCTATAAATTTCGATGGCTCTGAAAATTATTTATTTTAACATCAAAAAGAGTTTCCTTGAATTGCATTAAAACTGAAATTTGACAGTTGGTACTTATCGAAATTCAGGACAAGCAACTTATCTTGAAAATCGGATCATTTTGATGCGAAATTTTCTGATCAACTAGAAAGTCCGAAATTTTTATAGAAGAGTTGCATATCATTTTGATCCAATTTCAGGATCAAATTTATCAACTGGCATTTACTGTGTTCATAAAAATTGTTTATGATGTTTGCTGAACTATTTTAATTTGATAAGAGTTCATAGACGTATTGATGACAGGTGCATGTTAGGTGCGAAATGACTGAAGAAGAAGTGGATAATGCTGTGTCTTTCTGCTTGACGGAATCGAGAGATGAAGGTACAACATTATGTTGAAAATTTTTATTTTTTGCCTAATTTCAAATTGTAATCTGCGCTTTATAACAAGTGACTTAATTATTTTTCAAGAACATGAATCACAATCGGCTGAATATGCCTATAATTGTTTTCATGCCTGCATAGCTATACAAACTGAAATAGTACGTATCAAGAAGTAATTATAAAAATATAATTGAGTGATGAGACATTCCAAAGTACATATGTAAAAGATAAGTCCAGTTTTTATTATTGAAATTTTGGAAATTGTGTCATCAATCCTCAGTGAAATTCATATTCCACTGAATCTGTAGAGAGTATGCTTCATAGATTTTTTTTTAATTTCAAAAATTAAGTCGAAAATATTTAACTTTTTGCTTTTGACTTTTCAATTGTTGTAATTTGTTTAACATTGCAGATCAGAGATAAGAAGTTTAATCAGGAGAAAAATGTAGAATATATACTTGCTACTCAAGATGAAGAATATGTTGAGGAAATAATAGAGGCATACCAATATTGTATCAGGAGAAGTAAGTCTCTGCATTACTGTATTTGTTAAGCATAATTTATATTAAGTTGAATATATGCAAATCTTAGAAACATAGAAATTAGTTTGTCGAATGTTTCTCAATCTTTGTTTTGCTATTACTTTTTATTAATTTCTCCAATTTATACAGTGCCCGAAATCGAAGACGAATGCACATCATTTAACGAACTAGAAGAATGTGTGATGCAGATAAGGGATAAATTGCTAACTTATGCGTAAATTTGTAAATATATTCATGTTATTTTAACAAAGAATTAAAAAATTATGCACGAGAATTGTATTTATCTTTCGAATAAGCGTAATCTTAAAATAGAATAAAGTTTAAATAAACTATCTGTGAATTCGATCTCGAGTTTTTCCACTTTATTTGTATTTGTATTTATATGGTGTTCATTTCACGAGCACTTTGCTTCCCGTTATCAAATGTATTTGCTTCCTGATAGAGGAAGCATTTGTGGTTTATTAAATAATAGACAAACTAAAGTTTTCATAAATAAAAATTTCACTAAAAAAAACCGTATTTTCAAATATTATGCATTACCATATCTTCCTTACTGTTCAATAAAATGTATCAATATTATAAGTCAATCGATTCGTCTTGAATCAACGCATCTTTTCTATTCTCACATCAATTTTAAATTATGAGAATGAGAAAATTTTCACTATGAAACTAGATTTTTAATATAATATAAATGACCATAACTTCCTTCATTGTCAATAAAATGTATTAATATAATAGGTCAATCGATTCTTCTCGAACCAAAGAATCGTTTTTATTCTTGCATCAACTTTGAATTATGTTAGTGAAAAAGGTTTTACCATAAAAAACAGTATTTTCAAATATTATGCATTACCATAGCTTCCCTACTCTTTAATAAAATGTATTGATATTATAGGTCAATCGATTCGTCTCGAACCAACGAATCTTTTATTATTCTTGTATCAACTTTGAATCATGTTAGTGAAAAATTTTTACTATAAAAAACAGTATTTTAAAATATTATGGATTACCATAGCTTCCTTACTCTTCAATTAAATATATCAATATTATAGGTCAATCGATTCGTCTCGAATCAACACATCTTTTCTATTCTCACATCAACTTTGAATTAGGTTAATAAAAAAAGTTTTACTATAAAAAACGGATTTTGAAAATATTATTAAGTGATAAAAAAATGCAATAAATATTTTTAGAAATCCTTCGGTCAGTTTCAATATATTAGTGGTGAAAATAAGCCCTCCATATTTCTTCAATTTATCTGCAATCGTTTACAAGTCATCCTGTTCACAAAAAAGTGTGACATCACACACACACACATACTATACACACAAAATTCCTTAGAACATTGTATTAGAAATTATTAAATTGAGGAAGTTTTAATTGAATAAATTTAAAAATTTTGGAAAATGTTACCATTACAAAGCTTCCTGTATTAGGAAGAAAAAACAAATCATTTTTGACTGAGTCAGTAAAAAAAATATTGAATGATTCTTAGAGCTTCCTACGTGAACGAGTATAAAAAGAATTTTTGTAAATTATCTAGTTTCCTATTATGCACATGAGTAACTTATTTTCTGCATTGTTGAAGTTTATAAATACGAGGAAGCGCAAATATGATAAGATATAAGAGGCCATCCATAAACTACATTATCAATTTGAGGATATTACAAAGTTTGCATATTTTGCCCAAGAAGCAGACTTCACACTCTTTCCCCCATTCCCCTCTTTGCCTATTTTTTACAAAAATTCCTCTTGTTTCAATGTTTTCACGAAATTTCCCCTCTTTCCCCTTTTTCTCATTTTTTCGCTTGAACCTGAACTGGATTAATACAACCCAATACGAAAATCCAAATATTTTTGATTGAAGTTAATTCTTTTTAATTTCAAAGTATATACTATAAGATTTTGGTTCGGTATCCATCTCCTTTCGTTGAAAATTCTGCTATTTGGTCGAAAAAGGAACTATTTTGTTAAAAAGTTAAAAATGATTCTTTTTATCCACCTGTTTACGTGCTCTGGATTTGTGCCATGCACAAAATCCGGTCACTTTTTTTTACCAAAAACGTGTAGTAATGCTGGCTTCAGGTGCCTCTAAAATATGAAACTTGGAAACTATCAGTGATACCAAATTCTCCTTTGCGCAGGAATTTAGTGCTAACTAAGTGCTCTGGAGTTGTGCCATGCACAAAATCCGGGCATTTTTTTTTACCAAAAACGTGCAGTAATGCCAGCTTCAGCTGAAACCACAACTGCGGTATGTGAAACTCAGAAACTATTAGTGATATCAAATTCTCCTTTGCGTAGGAATTTAGTGCTAATTAAGTGCTTTGGATTTGTTCCATGCACGAAATCTGGGCACTTTTTTCACCAAAAAAGTGCAGTAATGCTGGAAAAACTAAATTATGTGCCCGGAAATTTTGGCCAAAAACATGTAATGCTGGCTCCAGGTGACTCTGGTATGTGAAACTCGAAAACTATTAGACTTGGGTATGTGAAACTTCGAAACTATTAGTGATATCAAATTCTTCTTCGGGCAGAAGTTTAGTGCTAATTAAGTGCTCTGGATTTGTGCGATGCACAAAATCCGGGCACTTTTTTTACCAAAAACGTGCAGTAATGCTGGCTTCAGGGGACTCTGGTATGTGAAACTCGGAAACTATTAGTGGTATCAAATTCTACTTTGCAAAGGAATTTAGTGCTTATTTAGTGTCAATAAATGCCGCAACAAATAAATTTTGTGCCCAGTAATTTTAGTCAATAACATGTAGTAATGCTGGCTTCAGGTGACTTTGGTATGTGAGACTCGGAAACTATTAGTGATATCAAATTCTCCTTTGCACAGGAATTTAGTCATAGTTTCCGATTTTCACATACCAAAGTCACCTGAAGCCAGAATTACTACATTTTTTTTACCAAAATTATCGGGCACAACATTTATTTTTGCGGCATTTATCAGCACTAAATGAGCAATAAATTCCTGTTCAAAGTAGAATTTGATACTACTAATAGTTTCCGAGTTTCACATACCAAAGTCACCTAAAGCCAGCATTACTACACGTTTTTGGTAAAAAAAAAAGTGCCCGGATCTTGTAATTCTAGCTTCCGAAACCTGGAAAATGTAATTATTTTCTTGAGCATTCGTTTTCTTTCGTTAAAAATAATAAAGTTATGCGAAAATTTAACAATAACATTTTTTGTTTAAAATGGTTCCTTTTCACGTTGAAACTTCAACTATTTGGTAGAAAATTGATATATTTTGTCAAAAATTCGTCTTTTTGTGTAGAAAAGTAATCTTGCTTGTTTAAAATTCATATTCTTGGTTGACGACTCGATTATTTTGTTAAAGATTCGTCTTTATTGCTTGAATTCAACTGGTTGAAACATCGTTTTTTTCATTTGTTGAAAATTAATTTTTTAACCTGAAAAATTGACGATTACATTTTTAGTTGAACACTCATCTTTATTAGTTAAAAATTCAACTATATGGTTAAAAATTGGTCCTATTCGACTGAGAAATAACTTTCTTATTAAAAATTCTTTTTTCCCGGTTTCTCTGAAACATTCGACTTTTTAGCTTGATTCACCTATTTGGTTGAGGATTAAAATATTTTCTTAAAAATTCGTATTTTTCGTGAAATTCAACTAGTTGAAAATTCCTTTTTATTTTCAAAAAGTAATTTTTCAGACTGAAAATTTGACGGTGTCGTCTGGATGTTATCTCTTATCAAGAGTCCACGCTCGACTATCGACACCAGAATAAAGTATTAGGAATCCTGACCTACCATCAGAATTGCTTCATTTCGTTCAGTGCCTTTCTTATCCATGCTAGTCGATTGAATTCAAATATTTTTTATTTGAATTCTAATTATAGAAAGTTCTACAGTATAATCAACACATCTGGGATATAACGTTTTGCAACGTAAAATGTATAAAAATGACTTGGAAGCGTGGACACTTTAATATGACATAAAAGTGTTCAAACAATGCAAATTTTGTTCAAACTAATAAGTTCTGTTTAAAAAGCTCAATATCCGGTCAGAAATGCTAACAAAAGCGAAAAACGCAAATTGTTGACAAAAATTTGATCTTTGAAATCTAATAATTTTTTATTTGAAATACCCATTTCCGATGTCAAAGGCTAACATTACTTAAAATTGTTGAAAATTGGGAAATTTGATGATTTAAAAAATGCTAATACTGGTGAAAAAACTTTACGATGTTATATTTAAATTCTTCTTGAATTTTTTCGCTAATTTAATCCCTCAAGAGCAAAAAATTTTCTAAATTCGCAAAAGGTTTTCTATGATTTTTCTTATTGAAATGTGTTTAATAACAAGAATTGCGAGATTTTTCAGACATATCTGTACACTACTTTTCTTAGATAGGAATGATAAAATATATATATATGTAAGTGGAAAATTAAGGATCTTTGTTTAAATTTCCAAAATAGGATATGCGGTAACAGATATACCTAATAACATTGCTATCTCAAACTAAATCATACCATGAAAATTGCCTAATGAAACATGAATCAAATGTTTGAATTTTATATCACTCCTTGTCATCAGTCATCACTCATTATAGAACTGCTTTGTTCAACCTAGGGTCTCATTTTTCAAATATTCTAGAAACACGCAAATATGCAATTAAATGTAGGTATATAACAGGTACACAAATTATTTATTATTTCAGTGCTTGGTGTTCTTTACAAAAAGAAGTTTGATTATAATTCTTCAAAAATGAAGACGGTTTTTGTATTTTCTGTAATATTTTGTACAGCAATGGTATGTTCCTAAAAGTAGAATACTTCATGATAAATAGTATTAAAATAATTTTTGTTCACAGTAAATCCCGGGATATCGAACCGTTGCATATCATTCTGATTATCAACTTCAGATCAAAATGATTCACTTTTGTGGATTCAAAATTAACTTTTACACAACTTAATTCATATACGTCGAATGATAGTAATATTAATGAAACTAAAGCTACAATCTCTATGGCTCTGGAAAGCAATTATTTTTCTAAAAGTGTTTCTATAAATTTAGCTAGACCAACATGAAATGTTTTAGGAAAATTTGAATGTTCAAACAAACAACATCACTATTCAACCAAATAGTTGAATTTTCAAGAAAAAAATATAAATATTCAAACAACAATGGATTGTTTCAATTTTCAGTTCAATAAAACCAAAAATATGAATGTGAAACAAAGGAGTTCAACCTTTAACAAAGTAGTTCGATTTTTCAACCTAATGATGCATTTTCAGGAAAAACAATAACTTCTACAAAAAAACGAATCTGCAATAAAATAGTTAAGTTTTCACCAAAGAGATGAATTGTCAACTAAAACGATGAATTCTCAACCAAAAAAATGAACCTTCCACAAAGGAGTTCAACTTTTAACCAGGGAGCTAAATTTTTCACCACAATGATGAATTTTCAACCAAGAAGTTATTTCTCTGCCAAAAGGATTAATTCTCGACAAAATACATGAATCTTCAACCAAATATTTCAATCTTCATCAAAATAAAGATAAATACTCATAAAAAAAGTTGAAATTTCAACCAAAAAATATATATTTACAACCAAAAATTGAATTTTTAGCATATGACTGTAACTTTCAGACAAAATTTTGAATTTTTGTACGAAAAAAGATCAGTTTTTAACCAAATGGTTAAATTTTCAAACCAAAAAAATATAATTTCAATTAAACATGGAATACTTGAATTTTCTGTTAAAAATGTTCACTTTTAACAAAAACAAAAAACGAATTTTTAATAAAGTAGTTCAACTTTCAACCAAACCGATAAATTGTCAGCCAAAATTATAAATCTTCAACCAAAACAAGAAATTTTTAACAAAAGAGTTCAGCCTTCAGTCAAAAAGTTAAATTTTCTGCCAAAATAATCAATTTTCAACCAAGAAGATTAATTTTCTATCAAAAAGACGAATTTTCAACAAAATATATGAACATGAGTTTTTAACCATAGTTGAATTTTCATCTAAAAAATATAAATTTTCAACCAAATAGTTGAATTTTCTATTGAAAATGTTTAGTTGTAACAACAACAAAAAACAACTTTTCAAAAAAAATTGTTAAATTTTCAACCAAGCAGATAAGTTATTCTTTTATTAAACCATTAAGCCTAATATCTTTCGAGGTAGGAGTAATGTAAACTAAATGTATAAATCTTCAACCAATACAATGAATTTTGAACAAAGGAATTGAAAATTTTCGAGCCAAAAAAGGAATTTTCTACAAAAGCAGTTTAATTTTCAACCCGAAAATTTTAATTTTTCAAAAAAAGTTAATTTTCTTCTAAGTTGTCGAATTTTCTACTTGAATTGTTAAACAAAAAGAAAGATTTTCTAACTAAATTGCTTAATTCTGAACCAAATTATTAAATTTTTAACCAAATAATACAATTTTAAACCAAATTGATGAATTCTTAATCAAAAATCTAATAGCAGACTTTTGAAACAAAAATAATTAACTTTCAACAAAAAATGGTTGGATTTTCCTCTAAATAGATGATTCTTCAATTACATTTATGAATCTTCACGTGGATTAAATACGTTTTCAGTTAAAACAATTTATTTTCAACCAAAAAACAAAAGAATATGCAACTCTGGTAATTTTTTTCTTTCTAAAAGTGTTTCTATAGATTTACCCAATTACCACTCCCAGTTCTGGCAGATTTACAACTTCCTAGGACCAACGAGTTTTTTTTTTGAAAATTTGGAAATTCAGGTTGGGAGGAAAATTCCAATTTGCCTACAGTGTGATCAAAAAAATTTCAGGATCAAATTTATCAACTGGCATTTACTGCGTTAATAAAAATCGTTTATGATGTTTGTTGAACTATTTTAATTGGATAAGAGTTCATAGACATATTGATGATAGGTGCATGTTGCGTACGAAATGACTGAAGAAGAAGTGGATAATGCTGTGTCTTTCTGCTTGAAGAACTCGAGAGTTGAAGGTACAACATTACGTTGAAATTTTTATTTTTTTGCCTAATTTAAAATTATAATCTGCGCTTTATAACAAGTGACTTAATTATTTTTTTAAAATATGAATCACAATCGACTGAAGATGACTTTGATTGCTTTCATACCTGCATATCTATACAAACTGAAATAGTACGTATCAAGAAGTAATTATAAAATTATAATTGAATGATGAGACATTCTAAAGTACATATGTCAAAGATAAGTCCAGTTTTAATGATTAAAATTTTGGAAAATGTGTTATCAATCTTCAGTGTAATTCATATTCCACTGAATCTGTAGAAAGTATGCTTCGTAGATTTTTTTTTTAATTTCAAAAACTACGTCGAAAATATTCAACTTTTTGCTCTTGACTTTTCAATTATTGTAATTTGCTTAACATTGCAGATAAAAGATAAGAAATTTAATCAGGAGAAAAATTTAGAATTGATAGTTGCTACTCAAAATGCAGAATATGTTAAGGAACTAATAGAGGCATACCAATATTGTGTCAGTAGAAGTAAGTCTCTGCATTACTGTATTAGTTATTCATAATTTATATTAAGTTAAATATATGAAAATCTCAAAAACATAGAAATTAGTTTGTCGAATGTTTCTGAATCTTTGTTTTGCTATTACTTTTTATTAATTTCTCCAATTTATACAGTGCCCGAAATCGAAGACGAATGCACATCA
>JAABKJ010004144.1:0-24795 GCA_011634705.1 Andricus grossulariae
TAAAGCCGAAGGAGCTTTAACAAAAGAGAATTCGCAATCATCAAATTACAGTTGTTAACGCTTTGACCTTTAATTTTGAAGAGTCTGTCCACAAATGTGTGGAAAATCCAAAGACCGAGCGCGTAGCGCGAGATAAATACATTATCGAGCACGAAGCGTGAGATTAATATATTCTCGAGCGCTAAACGCGAGAACCAACAGCCGCGCGCCCTAGGCGTGCTCAAACTTGCGAGCGAAGCGAGCCGCGCGCGTAGCGCGCAATGAGAATGTGGCCGCTCAGCGGGCATATTTTTTTCTCTGTTTCTTATCCTTTCCTGTTATACATTCGTTCCTTAATCCCATCACTATTCCTCCCATTGCTCTGCCTTTTTTCTTTTTTTTTTGCATTTTGAACTTGCCATTTGTAACCTCATGGTAACCTTCCCCTCACTCTTTCCCATCCCCTTTCATCTAGCCACGTCGCCATCATTACTACTACATCCCATTGCTGCAAATTTCTCATAAAGTCCCTATCCTTTCTCTCCAAACCTGCTATATTCCAGTAACATATTCTCCATTCTTCCATACTTTTGTTTCTCGTCTCTTTTTGTTTCTTACTATTTCTTATTTTCCTATCTCCTGTCCCTTCCTCTCCTAGTTTCCCGGCACCTCATTTCTTACAAAATCTTCCCTCTCTTCGTCCCAATCCCACCATACACCTTCAATCTGTATTCTGCCATACTTAACCCACGATCTCTTTTCCTTACTTCTTTCCTCTTCCGCTATTTGCCTTAACTTATACTTCATCTTCCTTTCTACAAATGTCAAATCATCCTCTATTCTCTCCAAACTTCCATATAACAGCCTCTTCCTTGCCATCACTTCCCTTTTATGTTCCCATGTCTTTAGTTTCACTAATAGCATTTTGTCTCCATTTCGCGTTTCCTTTCCTATACTTCGAATTTCTTCTATCCCTGCTTTAGCATCTATCCTTTTTAGCACATCTTCCACTTCTTCCTTCAATTCCTTCCCTTCTAATCTTAGACCCTTTATCACTATGTTTCTTTTTCTTTCTTCTCTCTCTTTCTTTTCTATTCTTTGTTCTATTTTTCTCAGTTTTTCCTTCTCCTCATTCCCACTCTCCACACCTCCAAACTCCCGATTTAAGCTTTCTATTTTTTTTTATTCTACCTTCCAACTCCTCTAGCTCTTTATTAGGCATTTCCTGTTTTTCTAGTCTTCGCTCCAAGGTCTGCATCCTTTTCTCTAACTTTTCCCTGACTTCTTCCCATTTCCTAATTTCTTTCCTAAGTTCGGCCATTTCCCACCTAATTTCTTTCCTTATTTCCTCTTCCCGTTTTTCCTACTTTTCTTCATACATTCCCATTACTTCTATCATCATCTTACGCATGTCATTTAACTGTAAATTTTCTTCTGTTGGCCCTCTATGTTTAACTTTGTCTTCATCTTGCCCCTTGTCTTTCTTCCCTGCTTCATTTGGGTCTTTTCCCGGTGGCGTTCTGTACTCAATCTCTTCCTTTCTACTGTTTTTCTATATTTTCCCCTTTTTTTCCCTCACGCTTTGGCGTACAGAACACTTCCTCGCCAGAGTTCCGGCTATCCATCAAACTGACTTTAATAATCCTCTTGTATCGCCCTATGTAACTTGCGTAACTTCTGTCGCCACTCTACTACCCCACCCTGCTAACTTGTCTTCAGCCGTGCTTTTCCCTACCTATCTTGTCCTGGCTCTGCTACCGGGTTGCACCAGCCTCTCCACCCTGCTCCACACGTTACACAAACTAACCTCTCATGCTACACCAAAACTGACTCAAACGCTCAAAATATCACTCAATTTTTCAATTCTATTATCTTGAACATTTACTCATTCACTCCAAAAACCCTTCCTTCACACTCTGCCCATTAACTCACCTCAAATCTCACTGTAATTGACCAAATTCAACAACATACAATCACCGCTACCAAACACTTTCACGCCGGAAACGGAAGCCATGTTATAAATCAATTTAATTCTTATCATCCTGGACTTAAATTTACACATGAAACTGAAAGCAATAATTCTATTCCTTTCCTTTTTTGAATGTTACAGTTATAAAAACTGACTCAGGTGATATTACAGATTGGTATCGTGAAGATATTTATTATGGTAGATATTCAAATTTTTTTCTAACCATCCAATACTACACAAAATTTCTATACAGCTCTTAAATTGTCACATGAATCATTTCACAAGTCAAATATTTAATTTTTCAAAAAAACTCTTTATTTAAATAACTATCCGAAAGAATTTATTCAAACACATATTAATAATACAATTAAGACAATTAGAGATTCTTTATCTAACAAAAATAATAAAAATAGTGATACATTTATAAAATTAGGTAAAGACTTATTAGATAATTTGCAACTTACTGAAATGTAGTATATAAAATTTAATGTTTGATTTGTGACAAATGTTATATTGGTCAACCTGGAAGATTACTTTCTACTAGAATTAAAGAACATCATGATAATTTTAGACAAAATGCAAAAAATGCAAGAAACTGGACATTTAATTGATTGGGAAAATGTTACAGTTTTACGTCATGAACCTAATAAATTTAAAAGATTATTAGCAGAAATGTTCTTTATGAAGAAAAATGGTAATAATTGCTTAAATATAAAAAGTAACTAAGTAACTGATTAAATAAAAATAATATAAAATTAATATTTCAAATTTAAATTTTTAACCATTTTAACTATGTTGTTTGTTGTATTCCTATCTCACTTTTAATTTATTAAAAAAAAAATAAAACATAAAACAAATTTGACCAAATATCTCTATTTTTCAAAATTTACAACAATAGATAACTTATATTGCTAACATTTAATCTTCTAAATTATTAGTTTTTTTTCAAATTGATGAAATTTTCACTTAATTCTTCATATTATTGTAATTGTCTAATATTGAAATGTAAACCTCAACTTTAAGTTGATAATAACAAACAAAAATGTAACTTAAAAGGAAGATAACCTAAAGGTAAATATGTAAATTCCATTTCTGAACCTCACTTTTTCACTTTTTTATTACACTTATTTTTATAATTAAAAAAAAATTGATATGAGTTTTTCTACAATATTGTATAGAATAATGGAAAAAGGAGAATTTTAAACTATTTTTTATACTGATGAGCATGTATGGACTTCTCTCTTTAATTATCCTGATGAGGAAAACTATTCGTTTTCGAAACGTCGAATTGGAATAAAGGATCCAAAAAATGAATTCTTTTTGGTCTGAAGTATGTCATTTTTTGTCATCTCTACCATTATATTTATAAATTATATCACTCAGACAAATAACATCGCTTTCCAACATATTTTCTAATCAAACTAAATACAAGAAATTTCTATCAAATAGTTGAGTTTTTCACTAAAATGTTACATCTCCAAGAGAAAAATTAATTTTTAAGAAAAGCGATCAACATTCAACCCAATAGATAGTTAAATTTCAACCAAATAGATGAATTTTCAAGAAAGAAGGTTAATTTTCTACCCAAATTGACCAATTTTCAACAAAATAGTTCAGTTTCCGAGTTAAAAAGTCAAATTTGAAAAAAAAAAAACAGTTAACGTTTATAGCGGAAAAAATGAATTTCCAATAATAAAGTTGATTTTCAATCAAGAAAGATGTATTTTCAATCGATTAGTTGAAATTTCAACCAAAACCGATCAATTTTCCGGAAAAAATGAAATAATTAAATTTTCCTTTTTTCAAAACTAATTTTCAACCAGTTTAATTCAACTATAACAGGGGAATCTTTAACAAAAAAGAGGAATCCTCAACCAAAATCAATCAATCAATTTTCAATTTAAAATATCAATTTTGTACCAGAAATGGCAAATATTACATTTCTAAAACGAAAAATTAATTCTCAACCAAAAAAAAACAATGAATTTTCAGCAAAATTGTTACATTTGTGACCAAAGAAATGAATTTTCAACTGAAATGATGAATCTTCAACAAAAAAATGAATTTTAAATAAAAGACTTTAACATTTAACCAAATAATTGCATTTTCAACCAAAAAGATGATTTTTTTCACCAAAATTATCAATTTTCTACTAAAAAAGACGTATTTAAAAATAAATATATGAACTTTCATCCAAATAGTTGAATTTGCATTTTAATAGAAAGATAAATTTTCTGTTAAATATGGAATCGTTCAATTTCAAGTTTGGAAAATAATTTCCAACAGACAAAGACGAATTTTCAAAGAGTTGAAGTTAACTAAAAAATACGAATTTTTAACAAAATAGTTGAATCCTTAATTAAAATGATGAACCCTCAACAGAAACGATTAATTTTCTACCAAAAAGGACAAATTTTCGACATAATACATGCATTTTCAACCAGAAAATATCAATTTTGAATATTAAATATAATTTTCAACCAAAACTTGAATATTTTCATTTTCAGGAAAGAAAATTAATTTTTACAAAAAAAAGAACGTTTAGCAAAATAGTTAAATCTTCAACCAAGGAAATAAATTTTGAACTAAAATAATGAATATTTTACAATAACATTAATTTTGTACTAAAATGCAGATTTTTAACAGAGTACGTAAATTTTTGACCGCATGGTTGAATTTTTGTATAAAAATAATAAGTTTTCAGCCCATAATGGAATAGTTAAATTTCCATAAAAAAAAATTACTTTAAAAAAAAAAATTAATTCTCATCCAGTTGAGTTCAAAGAAAAAGACGAATTTTTAACAAAATATTCGAATCCTCAACAAAATATATAAATTTTCAACCAAACAGTTAAGTTTTGAAGCTAAAAAATTGAATGTTTCAGAAAATAGTTCATTTTCAAAGCGAAAAAGATGAATTTTCAGTTTAGAAAACTAACTTTCAACTATTTGAATTCAACTAAAACAGGATAATTATCACCAAAAAAATACATGAATATTTGACCAGAAAAAATCAATTTTCAACTAAAAATACCAATGTTTTGCTAAAAACGGAATAGCTACATTTTCAGTAAAGAAAATTAATTCTCGACCAAAAAACAAATTTCTAGCAATCTAGTTAAATTTTCATCCAAAGAGATGAATTTCCAACTAAAATGATGAATCTTCAACCAAAGAATGGATTTTTCATAAAAGAGTTTAATATTCAACCAAATAGTTGAATTTTCAACCAAAAAGATGATTTTTTTATCAGAAAAAAATAATTTTCCACAAAGAAGGACGAATTTTCAAATAAATGCATGAGTTTTCATAAAAATATTTTAATTTTATACCAAAATTATGAATCTTCAACAAACAAGATTAACTTTTCACCCAAGTAGACAAATTGTCAAGAAAATACATAACTTTCCTACCAAATAGTTGAATTTCCAACTTATGAAGGATCAATTTTCAACCAAAAGGAATATGGGAAAATTTTAAATGATTTTCTATTTACCCAAATTTATTTGAAGAGAATATTTAAATAGATTACAAAATATTCCAAAAGATTTGGAAAATTGTCAAAAAAGAATCTGGAAAATTTTTAGCAATTGTTTTGCAGAATTTTTTTAAAGTGTTAGGAAAAATTTGAATAATTTTAAAGTTATTTGGAAGTTTTTAAAAAATTTCAAAAATAATTTAAATTTGGAAAAGAATTAAAAAAACTCCAAACAAAATGTAAATTTATTAAGATTTCGAAATAAAATTTTGAAGTTTTTTTAAGATTTGGCAATTGTCCAATATAATAAAAAAATCTTTTTAAATGTTGTTCTAAAACCTAAGAAAATTATATTTATATAACCTTAAAACAAACAAACATACAAATTTGAAAAATAAATTTGTTAGTTTGTATTAAAAATACATATTTTGGTGAATTCAATTGTATTTGATTTAAAATTAACATCTCTTTAGATTGAAACATCGACTATTACATTTTTCGTTGAAAATTCATAATTTTAGTTGAACAATTGTCTTTTGGTGGAAAAATAACTTTTTCAGTAGAAAATTTATGTATTTGCTTGAAAATTGAACTATTTGGTTGAAAATTAACATTTTTGTTAAAAATTCATACTTTTTAGTTAAAAAATTAAACTATTTTGTACAAGATTCGCCTTTTTTTCAAATATTTAATGCTTTTTGATTCAAGATCAACTTGTCGAAAATTAAACTTTTTCGGTTAAGGATTCAACTATTTTGTAGAAAGCTGCTCTTTTTTGGATTTGGATTATTTGGTGAAAGTTGAAATTTGTTGTTAATATTTTGATTTGACATATCTGAAATATTTAAAAATCTATTTCAATTTTCTCAGGAATATTAGGAAAATTATATTTATGCAACCTTAAAAACCAATAAACAAATAAACCTAAAAAATAAATAGTTATGAGAAATTATTATTTTGTATTAAAAACTATTTTTCTTCTAAAAATGATTTATGGCTTTAAAAATTTTTAAAAATTAGGATTTTTTCGTTGCCTTTGTTCTATATTTCCTGCTGAAAACAAACGTATTTTGAAATTATTTTTGGTATTTTAATTCTATTTTAACCGGAACTTTTTGGAACGTAAGGCAATTGTAATAATTTCGAAAAATTTAAATCGAACTTTTTTAGTACTTTTGTTCCTATTTGAACTTTGACACATTTTCAAGAAAATTTAACAGGACTTTATCACGGATCTCAATGGGACTTTTTTACTCTGGTTATCTCTAAAATTAAAATTCCAGAAAAAATACAATTTTTTACTTTCGCTAATACTTATTCATAATTTTATTTTCTAAAAGGATTCAGGATCTTGTTTTGATTATTACATATTCAACGATTAACTTAATTATTTGATTTTTTTGTAAAAACATTATGTCATACTGATTTGGATTGTCGTTTTGCTTTAGTAATTGACCTACATATAGTGAATCCATTCACGGCTTTTTTTCATGGCGAAATGCTCAAAGTTATGGTAGGAACGCTAAAGGCCACGATACCCTCGGGGAATTTCACTGGATGGAAAATTTAATTAATTAAATTAAACCTAAGAATAAGAGAGATTTCAATCGAACATTTGTTTCACGACTTTGTAATTACACAGAATTTAGGTCAAGATTACCAAGATTAAGAAGAAGAAAATACAACTTATACTTTAAAATCAGTGTTGAAAATGAGTTCGCATTGTAGAAGAAACAATTTGAATATTTTTTGATACCGTATGAGATGGTGCTCTCAAAATATACAAAACCTAAAGCCCTTTTAAAACTAAAGGTCAAAGCATCTATAACTGTAATTTGGTCATTGTGAATTCTCTTTTGTTAAAGCTCCTTCGGCTTTAACGAACACATTCTCATCAATTTATCTCCTGCTTCGCACTCGATTTTTTCTAAAATACGAACTTTTCTACATTATTTTCAACACTATTATTTTAAATATATATTATATTTATTTCTATACCTCGATCTGGGATTGCTTATTCCGCTATTGCGAAATGAAGTACAAATTTTATTTATCATGATTACTTTAATATTTGTTCCTTATTTTGCAATAAATAAATGTATGTTATTATGATTCATAATATGCATTGGTATTAAAATAGAAATATTTTCATTGTCTTGTTTTTATAATTAAAAAAATGCGCATTCCATAAAAAATGTCTTATTAAACATTTTACTGCAATTTGTGTTGTTTTTCCATAAATTTACTTTGTTCATTAAAAATTTATTTTTTAAGATTTCAATCAAAAATACGCATCCTAGTTTAAAGCGGTTCTAAGAAAATGTGTAGATAGAATTTAGGCGAAAAATTTTGTTAAATAAAAAGTTATTGTAACTAGCGTCGTTTTTCCACAAATTAAATTTTTTATTACTAATATATTCTCATAACAAAAGTTTATAACGAATTTGTAGATCTTTTCTGGATGAAGAAAATTTGTCTATTCATTTTTTGTTTCTTCTCTTGTGTCATTTTTCCAAAAATTTAATTTTTTTTTTTTAGCCTTTTTTTTACGATTAAAAGGAAATATACTCGTACAATCTAAAAATGATCAATAACAAATCTGTAGTTTCTTCTCTGGGTGAACAACTTTCGTCTATTAATTTTATTTCATACCTTGTTTCATTTTCCAAAAAATTTGTATTCTTTATTTTTAATGCTATTTTTTATGATTAAAAAAATACAAAAAACTCGGCGTTCCATCAAAAAATGATTAATAACAAATTTATAGATCTTATTTGGGTGTACAACTTTTGTTGATGAATTTTTTTTCGTACCTTGCGTTGTTTGTTCATAAATTTGTATTGTTTTTAAAATATTTTTTATGTTGTTTCTTACGAATAAAACAAAAACCACGCATCCTATCAAAAAGTGATTTATAACAAAATTTGTAGCTCTTTCTACGGTGCACTATTTTTTTTCTCCTAATTTGTCGTATATTGCATAGTTTGACCGCAAAATGGAATTGTTGATTTTTCATTATTTTTTGTGCGGCCGAAATTTGAATTTTCGATTTTCCAAAAAAATTCAAAAAGTTATGATAATCTTCTAGGGTGTTCAAAAAACAACTTTTTTATTTTCCTAAGCTTATAAAATTATAGAAATCTAAATTTTGATTCAATATATAAAATTATGAATTAACGTAAGAACTGAATAGATAAAATTTTTAAAAATAAAAAATAAAAATTCTGCTTTATTTTCACCGTTCAAAAAGGAAAAATGTTCAATTGTAAACCTTCAAAATTGAATTATTCGTGAAAACGTGTGAGTAAAAAGTAGCTTTAAATGGAATGTATATGAAAAAAAAAAATGTATTCTCTAGAAACTTGAAACTTAAACAAATCCGAACTTCTTGTAAGACTAAAATAAAATTTAGTAGTGAAGAATTGCTATAATAAAACTTTTTTGTACTGAAACCCATGAAAATTTCTATTACTTTAAGTAAATTTAATGGTTTAGAAATTACCAAATTTTCAATGATACTTTTCGAAATTCAACTAATTTAATTTTAGTCAGTTTAAAATTAATTGTTTTAAATTTAAATATTATAAAGAGTTTGGTTTCTTAAATTCTTCGAAATATATTCAAAATAATAAAAGATTAAGACAAAAATTTCTCAAATTCAAGCCTTAAAAATGCGCTGATTTCAGAACCAGGCGTTGAATATTAAATTTTTATTTTGTTATTTGAAGAATTTTCCAAAAGGTTCGAAATATGAAACTCAGTCAAACAAAAATTCTATTGAACAATTAAATAATTTCTTTATTTTTAATTTTTTCAATTTTAGAATTTTCAATTTTCATTGTAAACGCTTAATTTTCCATTTTTCCCTGTCATAGGTTTACTAACTAAGTCTATTAACTAAATTTTTGGTAAGTATTAAATAAAGTTTGCATTTTTCAAGTTTAAAGTTTCTGGAGTATACATTTTTTCATTTTTAATATTTGCCATTTTAAATTACTTTTTATTCCGAACTTTTTTTTAGAATAATTCAATTTTAAAGGTTTAGAATAAAAAAAATCCATTTTGAACCGTGAAAATGAAGGTGAATTTATTTTTTGATTTTAGAAAAATTGTTCTAATCCATTTTTATTTTAAATCATAATTTTTGCAACTTAATAAAAATTTAGATTTATAGAATTTCAGAAGCTTTTACTTTGAAATATTCAATTTAGTTTTCAATTTCCAAGTGTTAAATTTCATTCGTCTCAAATTAAAATATATTAATATTCAAAAATTTTCAGTTTTATATTATTTAATTTTAAATGTTTTTAATTAGAAATAATACAATTTTAATTTCTCTAAATCTCAAATCACCTATTTCTAAAAATTCTAATCGGAAACTATTCTATTTTTAACGTTTTCAAATCGTCCGGTTTTGAATTTTTAATTTGAAATCATTCAATTTCGAGATTCTTAAATTCGAAATAAAATTGCTCAATTCTGAACGCTTTGAATTAGAAATGAGACAATTTCCACTTTTTCCTAAAGATATTGTCCAAATCTGAAAATTTTCGTTTGAGGGTTATGAATTTCGAAACCTTCTGTTTTAAAATTTTTTCAATTTGAAATTATCCAATTTTAAACGCTTTTATTCAGAAATGATGCAAGTTCAATTCCTTTTCATTAAATTCGAAATATTGTCGTTTTAAAAATTTTACCTGTCTGAAATGTTTTGAATTTGAACGGTTTAAATTCAAAACCATTGGGACAAAAATCTAAAATTTTTGATAAAAATATTACCTCAAGGAATTTTATTTCATGTTTTATTTTCGAAATCATTTTAATAATTTTCCGACATTGCTTTAATTTTTCTCATCGCTCTAAAGAGGAAAAATTTACGATTTTGAAAATTACACATTATTAGAAATAATTTCAGTAAAATATATGTAATCCCAGTGAAAAAATCTACGATGAAAAAACGTGGATAAGTACAATTAAATGAAGTTGTGAAATCAAAGTTGGCCAAGTAAAATGAAACAAATAAGAACTAAAATTTGTTGAAAAATGAATATTTTTGATGTTGTAGAATTTAAATTTTGGAATTTCTGAATAATTATTCATAAACAAGTTTTTTAAACTATAAAAACTTGGTGAGATTGAATATATTTCTCTGCCCCAAAGATAAATAAAATTTATTAAAGACCCTCTCCTTTCGTGGATAATTTTGTCTCTTTTTTATCTTTCTCTAAAGAGATTGTATCTTTGATACATTAATTTCCAATAAGTTGTTATAATTTAAAAAATTTCTTTATAAATAATTTTTCTAAATTTGCATCTCAAATTTAAGTTTTAAAACATTTAAAATATTTATTTTTAAGTACTCGTAATCATCGTAGATGTTTTTGGTGGATTCCATCAATATATTTTGCTGCTAATTGAATTAACGATTGTTATAAACAAATTATTAGACTTCATTGAAAATTCATGTATTTTGTGGAAAATTCTTCTTATTCTGTGCAAAATTGATATCATTTGTTGATAAATCATATTTTTTTAATGAAAATTCAATTATTTGGTTAAAAGTAAGCATATTTTTATGAAAAATAAACAATTTTGTTAAAAATCGATCCTTTTTGGTTGGAAATTCAACTATTCGGTCGAAAATTGATCTAATTTGTTGAAAAATCATTGTTTTTGGTTGAAAGTTGAATTACTTTGTTAAAAATGCATGTTTTTTTGTTTTAATACTCATATTTTTAGTTAAAAATTTATCTCTTCGGTTGAAAATTTAACTATTTCTTGAAAATTTGTTCTTTTTCTCTTTAAAATTGATTTTTTACTGAATATATATTTTTTTCAGGTTGATATTCAAATACTTTGTTGAAAATTCATGTATTTTGTAGACAATTTTTCTGTTTCTGTGCAAAATTAATCTTATTTGTTGATAAATCATATGTTTTGATGAAAATTCAACTGTTTGGTTAAAAGTTCGCATATTTTAATGAAAAATAAACTATTTTGTTAAAAAGTAATCCTTTTTGGTTAAAAATTCAACTAGTTGGTTAAAACTTAATCTATTTTGTTAAATATAAGACAAATTGGTCAAAAGGTCATTTTTGAAAGATTTATCATTTTAGATGTAAATTCATCTCTTTGGTTGGAAATTGATCTACTTTTTGAAAAATCGTTGTTTTTTGGTTGGAAATTGAATTACTTTGTTCAAAAAGCGTTTTTAGGTTTGTTTGAAGATTCATATTTTTAGTTAAAAATTCATCTCTTCAGTTTAAATGTGAACTATATCTTGAAAATTCGTTCTTTTCCTCTTTGAAATTGATTTTTAACCTAATATTCATATTTTTTCAGATGAAAATTTGAATACTTCGTTGAAAATTCATGTATTTTGTAGTAAATTCGTTTTTTTGTGTGCAAGATTAATAATATTTGTTTGACAAATCATATTTTTTTGATAAAAATGCAAATATTTGCTCAAATGTTCGTATATTCTGATAAAAAATGAATAAGTTTGTTAAAAAACAATACTTTCTGGTTGAAAATGCAACTTTTGGTTAAAACCTAATCTATTTTTCTATTTATTAAACAATTTGGTTTGAAGATCATTTTTTTAAGATTTATAATTTTAGGTGAAAATTCATCTCTTTGGTTAAAAATTGATCTATTTTGTTGAAGAATTGTCGTTCTTTGGTTGAAAGTTAAATTAATTTGTTGAAAATTCATTTTTTGATTGAAGATTCATATTTTTAGTTAGAAATTCATCTCTTCGGTTGAAAATTTAACTATTTCTTGAAAATTTATTCTTTTTTTCTTCGAAATTGACTTTTTATCTGGATATTTATCTTCTTTAGGTGAAAATTTAAATACTTCGTTGAAAGTTCATGTATTTTGTAGAAAATTCTTTTTTTTCTGTGCAAAATTAATCTTATTTGTTGATAAATCATATTTTTTGATGAAAAATAAACAATTTTGTTAAAAGTCGATCCTTTTTGGTTGTAAATTTAACTATTTGGTTGAAAATTGATCTATTTTGTTGAAAAATCATTGTTTTTGGTTGAAAGTTGAATTCGGTTGAAAATGTAACTATTTCTGGAAAATTCGTTCTTTTTCTCTTTGAAATTGACTTTTTACTGAATATTTATCTTTTTTAGGTTGATATTCAAATACTTCGTTGAAAATTCATGTATTTTGTAGACAAATATTCTGTTTCTGTGCAAAATTCATCTTATTTGTTAATAAATCATGTTTTTTTAAATGAAAATTCAACTATTTGGTTAAAATTTCGCATATTTTGATGAAACAAAAAACAATTTTGTTAAAAAGCAATCCTTTTTGGTTCAAAATTCGCCAGAAAACAGTTTGGGCAGAGTAATCCACACCATAATTTTATGTATGCATAAAATTATGGTGGATTACTCTGCCTAAACTAGAATCACGCGAGTTTTCAACCAAAATGGATTGCTTTTTAGCAAAATTTTGTATTTTTCATCAAAATATGCGAAATTTTAATCAAATAATTGAATTTTCATCAATAAACCGGATTTTTCAACAAATAAGATTAATTTTGCACAGAAACAGAAAAATGTTCTAAAAAATACCTGAATTTTCAATGAAACAGTTAGATTTTCAACTTAAAAAGAAAAATTGTTAACCAATTAGTTGAATATTTACCTTAAACAGATAAATATTCAGTTAAAAAATCAATTTCCAACCAAATAAGAAAGAATTCTCAAGAAATAGTTACATTTTCTACCTAAAAAATGAATTTTCAACCAAATTTTTCAATTTTCAACAAAAAAGATTAATTTTCAAACAAATAGTTGAATTGAAAAAAATATATTTTCAACAAAATAGATGAGTCGTCTACCAAATAGTTTAATTTAGAAAAAAAAAAACATTTTTGAGAAAATTGTCGAATTTTTAACCAAATAATTGAATTTTTAAGAAAAAAACATAAATTTTTAAACGACAAGATTATTTTTTACTGCAAAAGACGAATTTTCAAAAAATGACATGTATTTTCAACTAAGAAAGATACATTTTTAACCATATAGGTTAATTTTCAAATAAAAGAAATAAATTTTTCTACAATAAAAAAAGAATTTTTATTGAAATACTTAAATTTTCAATCAAAGAGATGAATTTTCAACTATACTGATGAACCTTGAACTGAAATAGGTAAATTTTTAGTTGAAATGTAAACTTTATACCAACAAACAATGATTTTTCCACAAAACAGTTATATTTTCAACCAAAGAGGTGAATTTTCAACTAAAATGAAGAATCTTGATAAAAAAATGACTTTTTACCCAAATTGTTGAATTTCCTACAAAGTAAAATAATTTTTAACCTGCAGTGATGAATTATTTTTCAACGAAAAATGTAACAGATGACATTTCAAACAAAGGATAATTGAATTTGAAATCAAAAACAGTTAAGGTCAACCAAATTACACAAATTTTCAACAAAATAGTTGAATCCTCAACAAAAAAGACGAAACACGAGCAATTGACTCTTCATCCAAATAGGATATTTTTTAATAAAATTTTTCAACTTTCAACAAAGTAGATTAATTTCTAACAAAATAGGTGAATGCTCAACCAAAAAGACGAAAAAAAAACAGCTGAATTTCCATCCAAATATGATATTTTTAAATAAAATTTTTCAACTTTCAACAAAGTAGATTAATTTAAAAAAAAAATGGAATCCTTAGCCAAACAGGCGGGGGAAAAGCAATTGACTTTGCATCCAAACAGGATATTCTTTAATAAAATTGTTTAACTTTCAACAAAGTAGATTAATTTTCAAGAGAATAGTTGAATCCTCAAACAATAGGACGAAAAAAAAACGATTGACTTTGCATCCAAACAGGATCTTTTTTAAAAAAATTGTTTAACTTTCAAAAAGGTAGATTGATTTTTAACAAAATAGTTGAATCCTCAACCAGAAAGACGAAAAAAAACAGTTGACTTTTCATCCAAATAGGATATTTTAAAATAAAATGGTTCAACTTCCAACAAAGTAGATAAATTTTTAACAAAATAGTTGAATCCTCAACCAAAAAGACGAAAAGAAAACATTTGACTATACATCCAAATAGGATATTTTTTAATAAAATTTTCCAATGTGCAACAAAGTAGATTAATTGCTAACAAAACAGTTGAATCCTCAACCAAAAATACGACAAAAAAACAGTTGACTTTTCATTCAAATAAGGTATTTTTGATAAAATTGTTTAACTTTCAAAAGAGTAGATTAATTTTTAACAAAATAGTTGAATCCTCTACCAAAAAGACGGAAAAAAGCAGTTGACTTTGCATTAAAATAGGATACTTTTTAATAAAGTTGTTTAACTTTCAACAAAGTAGATTAATTTTTAACAAAATAGTTGAATCCTCAACGAAAAAGACGAAAAAAAAGTTTACTTTTCAACCAAATCGGATATTTTTAAATCAAATTGTTTAACTTTCAATAAAGTGGATTAATTAAAAAAAAAATAGATGAATCCTCAACCAAAAAGACGAAAAAAAAACAGTTGACTTTTCATCCAAATAGGGTATTTTTTAATAGAATTTTTTAACATTCAACCAAGTTCATTAATTTGTAACAAAATAGTCGAATCCTCAACCAAAAAGACCAAAAAAAAACAGTTGACTGTTCATCCAAATATGATATTTTAAAATGAAATTGTTTAACTTTCAATAAAGTAGATTAATTTTTAACAAAATAGTTGAATCCTCAACCAAAAAGACGAAAATGAAACAATTGACTTTTCATCCAAATAGAATATTTTTTAATAAAATTGTTTAACTTTCAACGAAGTAGATTAATTTTTAATAAAATAGTTGATTCCTCAACCAAAAAGACGAAAAAAAAATTGACTTTGCATCCAAACAGGATATTTTTTAATAAAATTGTTTAACTTTCAACAAAGTAGATTGATTTAAAAAAAAAAGTTGAATCCTTAGCCAAAGAGACGGGGAAAAAAACAATTGACTTTGCATCCAAACAGGATATTTTTAAATAAAATTGTTTAACTTTAAACAAATTAGATTAATTTTTAAGAGAATAGTTGAATCCTCAACCAAAAAGACGAAAAAAAACATTTGACTTTTCATCCAAATAGGATATTTTTTAATAAAATTTTTCAACTTTCAACAAAGTAGATTTTTTTTAACAAAACAGTTGAATCCTCAACCAAAAAGACGACAAAAAAACAGTTAACTTTTCATTCAAATAGGGTATTTTTTAATAAAATTGTTTAACTTTCAAAAAAGTAGATTAATTTTTAACAAAATAGTTGAATCCTCAACCAAAAAGACGAAAAAAAAACAGTTGAATTTTCATCCAAATATGATATTTTCAAATAAAATTGTTGAAGCTGTCCACAAAGTAGAATAATTTTTAACCAAATATTTAAATCCTCAACCAAAAAGACGAGAAAAAAAACAGTTGACTTTTCATCCAAATAGGGTATTTTTTAATAAAATTGTTTAACTTTCAACAAAGTAGATTAATTTTGAACAAAATAGCTGAAGTTTCAACCAGAGTAATTCTGTGCAATTCGAAGTAATCTTAGATAAGAGTAATTCTGCATAAGGAGGTAATCAAACTTTTTCCATCTTGGAGACCGGTGTGCTCTTTCGGATTAAAATTTGTCAATCCTAAAAAAATCGTTATGTGAATGTTTCTCTTTTTTAATTACTTTTTTTTTGCTCGAGGTTCGTATACCTGGGTGTGGAATTTTAGGACCACATGTATTCTCAGGAGTCTCCAGGCGATTTTATATGGTCCAAGGTCGGCGTAAATTGCCCAGGTTTACGGGAAGCACCTTAATATTCGACCTTGTTGCGAGTCATAGTGTTCAAGCGAAAGTCATTCATTTATTGTAGGTACCCGCCTCGGGCTTTTTGGGACCCCACCTTCACTGAAACTTTTGGCGTGGCCGGAGTATAAAAGATTTCGAATTTTGCAACGAAAACATAGTCAGGAACCACCCAGCCCAGATTAAACAGTTCAATCATGTTCTCCAAGGTGGGTTCGAAAATAAAATTTCTGTTTTAATATAGTGAAAATTTTTTGATTCAAATTTCAAGACTATTATTGAGATATTTTTTGAGATATTAGATATCAGATAACGTTAAACAACAAACTTTAAAATTTTTATAAATATAAATGCACATTAAATTTTTCAATGAATTTTAAAAAGAAGAAATCGGCCTTTTCCAATTCAGAAAAAATTAATGACAAATTTTTTTCCCTTCTACCTTGATTAAAATTTTACAAACAAAAAAACGTCTCTCATCAAATTTAGAAAAAATTTCAAATCGAAAATTCGCGCGTTCGGTGTCAATAAAATTATAAAAATAAAAAAACTATCTTCCAATACTGAAAAATGATTTGAAATTTGAAGTTCCCTCTTCAACCAAATAAAATTGCTGAAAAATTGCCTCTTCCAATTCAGAAAAAAAATAACTTTGATCACAATAAAATTGTATAAAATACAAAATTTTAAATAAAAAATTCTTCTCTGAAAATAAAAAAAAATGTTCAAGAGAAAAAAATGGCCTCTTTAATGCAGGAAGCAAATTAATAAACGAAAATACCATTCTTCCAACTCAATAAAAGTGTTCAAAAAACTATTCTTCTCCAATTCAGAAAAAGTGCATCTCCCAATTCTGAAAAGAATTTACTAAAATTTCATTCCTTCCAACTTTATACCAATCTTGAAGATAAAAAAATTTTCCCCATCAGATTCAGAAATAATTAAAAACAAAAATTTGCTCTCATCCAACTTAATAAAAATGTTAAAAATAAAAATTTTTCTTCGATTTCCGAAAAAAATTGAAAAGCAAAAATTCTTCCTTTAAACTAAAAAAAAAGGTTAAAAAGAAGAAAATTGTCTTTTTCAATTCAGAAGGAAAGTAAATAAGCAAAATTTCATCCTCTCCAACTCAATAAAAATCACGAAAACAAAAAAGGGCCTCTGACAATTCAGTAAAAAATTAAAGCCACCTCCTATCCAATTCCACACAAATCTTAAAGATATAAATTGTCCCTCAGCCAATTCAACAGAAATAAACAATGAAATTTCCTCATTTCAAACTCAATGAAAATTTTGAAAATACAAAATTTCCCCCCTTTAACTCAATACAAAAATTACAAAACAAAAAAGTTCTTCTTATTCGGAATTTAGCACTTTGAAATTTGAATGATTCAAGGCTTTATATTTAGAAACAATTCTGTTTCAAACTGTTTATCTTATGTATTTGATTCATAATTACTCATTTTGAATAAATAGTCAAATATTGCTGAATACTAAATAATTGTTTTGTTTTTCAATTATATAGGTTAAAAATGAAATATTTTGGACTAAAAATATTTCAATAGGATTCAAAATTGAATAAAAGCGCTTAATTATGAATTAATTAAGTTCAAATTATTTTTAAATTGAAAATAGTACAGCCAAATTCTTAAATTGTTTAATTTTGAACCGATTAAAAAGTATATTAAATTTTTTTTCAAATTTTAAATATAGACTGAAAAATAAAGAACTAATATGGAAAAATTTTAAACCAAATGATGTTAGAAATAAGCATTGTGAACTGAATTATTTTTCATAATTGTAAAGGTGACCAGTTGAACTTAATATTCAAAAAAAAGTTGTAATATAACTTATTTCGAATTTAATTATTTCATGTCATATGCAATGTCTGATATTTAAAGTGCTTGTATAGATTTTTCTCTAAAAAATTTGTCAAGTTTCCGTTAAAAAAATAAATCCACTGCCATTTTTCGGGGTTTCCTATCTTTTAAAATTCCTGGTCGTTTTTTGATTTCTCGGTACAGTGGCCACTCTGTTTTATTATTATATTTTAGTACAAAGAAAAAATTCTTCATAATATATGATATATATCATGATATTAAAATCTGTATGATAGATTGTTTAAAACATTTCAAAAAGTACAGTGAATAATGTTGACTAGTTATTGATTGTTTAGGACCAGATGAGAACTTTAAAGTCAAAATAAAATGATGTGATAATTTTTGAACCCAACATATACTAAAGCAAATGAAAATCCAGCTAAAAATATCTAAGAAACTTAAAAAGTTAGAAATAAGTAAGACTGATATTTTATTTATTTTATCATTCTTATTTCAGATCGTAACCGTCGCCTGTTTTTTGGCTGCTGCCAATGCTGGTTTCATTGAGCAACCACAGGCATATTACCAGCCGGCGGCGCTGACCTCGACCCAGGACAACATTTTACGAAGCCCAGGAAACCTCGCCCAGATCTCGACCCAGAGCAAATTTATCCAGACTCCCTTCTCCAGCAGCAGCAAATATCAAACCCAAGTGTCAAACCCATCCGTTGTTGCACATACTGCCCCAGTCTATGCCCAAACTTACGCTGCTGCCCCAATTGTAAAAAGTCTGCAACCAGCTGTCTACGCCGCTCCTCAATTTGCTCAAACTTACGCTGCTGCCCCACTTGTAAAAAATCTGCAACCAGTTGTCCACGCCGCTCCTCAATTTGCTCAAACTTACGCTGCTGCCCCAGTTGCCCAAGTCGGTCTTCTGGGCGTCAAATACTCTCCAGCCGTCGCTGTCTCCCACATGACCTACCAAAGCCCCTTCGGAGTGTACTCCTACTAAATCTTGTGTGTAAATGACTGAATTTTATTTATTATAATTATTTAATAAATGTCAAATCTGTGAAACTGGTGTTTTTAATGATTTATTACACTGTTGTTCCCTAACAAGTCCTTCATTCAGAGAATTTCTATGCGTTTCCGTGAGGGGGGAGGGGATTATACAATGAAAGTCGAGGGAAGAGTATGAGCCAACCACTTGGCATCCACCTTCGGCGGGTGGTAGAAGTCCTCGTTGGGGCAGGTGCCGTCCGTTGGCGTTGGAACCCACGGCGATGACCTGGACAAGGAGGTGATATTCTTCTAGCTGTTTCCTTCTCTCGCGGTCCACCGGATACTCTCGGTGTATTTTGAGAGCACCGAGAGATATCCGAGTAGCTGGGTCCTGCCCGTGCAGACTGAGTTTGCCCGGGTAGAAGATTCTTCCCTTCTCGACGTTTAAAGTGATGACCGAATATCAGTCGTGTTTTCAACAGGCGAGAGAGTGAACGTAGACGTCGGCACAACCCCAACACGTGGTATCGTTTATCTGCGCCGGGTGGCAACGGGGCACAAGGACCGTAGGGCGTGGTTGTTCCATCCGTTGGCAGAGCCTCCTCCTCAGAAAGTGGCTAAGCGGTGACAACCTCTCAGTGGTCGACAGCGAGGCTCGTCACCTGGTGGCGGCCGACGAAGGGAGCCGGCATCGCCCTGTCATCTGCCTGGGATTCAAGCTCATCCAAGCGATAACCAAAGGTCTGCTTGATAGAACTCCACAGTGTTATCAGAGAGATTGGCTGAAGTTCGCAGGTCTTGATTCGGATAGTTCCCTAAAATATCGCCCGAAGGGCATGTTGATTGAGCTACTTTACTTTGTGGATGTGAGAGAGAGAACCCGTAAGATTTGAGTTGGACAATAGTCATGCGTTTAAAAACCCTTTTCTGGACTAGTGTGTAGAAAATTGAGCAATCATCTAGCCGGACCCTTGAGCATAGGGCCTTCATCATCCAAAAGTACCTGGATAGCTTGAGGACGCAGAGCACACCTTCGTGATATGAAATGAAGCAATCCTTGACACCCGTTCCTCCATGCTCAAGGGAAAAGGATCTATCTTCAGCCTCCGAGCAGCCAGGCCTTCCCACCCCAAGCAATGCAATGATCGGATAATTGGCTGAATAAGACGCGGAAGATCACGACGCAGACTTATTCTACGGGACGTCCGTCCCCGTAATAATTCATTCTCTCTTCCTACTTTCCTTTCAGCCACTATTGTACATACCTTACGTGCTATCTTCCTTCACTCAATCCTTCTGCAGCCCCCTAACTACACAGCACATCCTGTTTCCTTCACTCTCCTTATATACTACCACCCTCCCATCACATATAAGAAACGTATCCATTAGCGGCCCAACTTATGGATTATTGGATGTGGATGGGATTGTGTTGGATTATTAACTTATTGAAGTCTCAATTGATTCACTAGCGGACAAGGGTGTCCCCACCCATCCGAAGCAAGCAATGCTATATCACATGTTTTAACAGTAGGCAATGGACTACCGAGCGTCAGCAACCGGAAGATCTGCTCTACTCACTCAAGCACCCAGGAAGTACAACTAGATCTCATCCTGGTCCTTCATGCTACACACGATCCATCCCTCATTAAAGATATTTCTATGGCTTGGCTGGACCATCCGGACCTCAACACATACATCGCACGATGGATCGAAATCCAGGGCCAGCCACGACGCACAGCTGAAGAGTATCAATTCTTCTGAAATCATCGCCTTGAGTAGAATGATTTCTGGCGCATTGCTACTGACCTCTTGACCTGGTTACTCCCCTGTCCGAAATCCCTTTGCCAAAGAGTTATCTGGGAGTATCACGACGCACCACTCTCCGGCCAGCCGCACGGAGAAAAATGGATGATCAAAGTTAGAGGGTCAAAATTTAGAGAGCCAGTCCGTTCTTTTAGATGGTCTAAAGATCCATCCACAATTTTGTTGGCACAGTAGAAGAATCTCTCTTTTTATGACCAGTCTGACTAATATAAGAAATCCAGACTCACTATCAGGGATAAGCAAGGTATCCTTTCAGTATGGTCAATACAATCATCTTGTTTTCACTCATTTCGCTCATCCACGGAAGAGCAAATGACCCATCGCGGAGGGCCGACCTGATTAGTTACCGTTAGCGTGTTTATTTAAAATGATTGAATGTCTAAGTCAAATGTTCACAACAAATAGTGAGTGTAAAGTTCATAAGATTATTAGAAATAATTTTACAATAATATTTAGGATACATTAGACGTTCCTTTCTTTAAAATTAAAATCGATCATTTATTTTTAGGGAGAAAATCTAATAAATAATTAAATTTTACTTTATAAGTCTTCCTTGTGAGCAAAGAATTATTTTAAATAACTTTACTCTTATTATTTGCTGTACCCAAGTGCTTTTTACAATTATTTATTTTAAATAAGCGTGCCAACCTTATAACCAATCCGATTGGCGACGCGATGCATGCAGAGAGAGTTGGGATTGGAAGCACCGTCGTCTAGACCAAGATCCCATGAGATAAATGGCTTGAGGATAGGAAAAAGGAAAATTTTTCACCTGACAAGTTCCACTTACTCTGACTAACGTAAAAATAGGCGCTTGCCAGTTGTGAGTGGAAGAGGTGAGCGGTGGCGACCTGGCAAAGGTGCCAATTTTTACGGTTCATTGCCGTGACTCGAAAAAGTTTGAAAATTTGTGTACATGTAGAAGATGACATATTATTAACACCTTCGAATTTGCATGCACCTACCTGGATGTAAAGGTGCTGGCATGCACTTTTAAATTTGCCGGAAATTCAGGTAAAATTTCTTGATATTGATTTTACAGGAAAAAGTTTCAAACAAAAGTTGGTCTACTTACAAAAATGCATATTTTCATTTTCATATCATTTTTTGATAAAATTGATACATTTTGAGAAAACATCAATTAAAGAAATGCCAGAACAATCAAAAGCTGTTTTTCTGTACAGCAAGTCATTTTTTCGAAAATTGTCAGGAGAGAAAAAATACTCCCCAGCAGGTATACTCCAACATTAGTGAGGAATATTAAATTCAAATGCTTATATTCACCAAGTTATGCTCATTTTTTATTCTTGTTCCCATTTTTCCTTTTACCTGTTCTATCTTTAGCAATCTAAAAGAAGGTGTTCTCAAAATTAGTACATCAATAGTGTAAGTCTTGTTCAACGGCCACTGGCGTAGGCGTAGACGGTTACTATGCTTGCAGCAGAAGTTTCATTACAAATTCTTCGTGGTGCATTTTTAATGCAATTATCGTTTTTTTTCGTTGAAACTACAACAATTTTGGGGACTCTTTTTCTGTCTTGGTTCCAATTTCGTTTTCAAATTTGTCTGCTTTCGTTACAATTGTTACTACTTAGTTGAAAATTAATTCTTTTCTTGAAAAATGATATTCCTCCTTTCATCATGCAACTGCTTTGAAGAAAATTAGTCTTCTTCCTTCAAAATTCCATAATTGAGTAGAAATATTTTTCAATTTTTGGTTACATATTCCGCTTGTTCCTTTCAAAATTGATCTCTTTTGGTAAAAAATTGCATTTCCTGTGCTTCAAAATTCAACCATTTTGGTAGAAAATTAATCGAATTTCACTGAGGATTCAGCTTATTTTTCAAAATTCATCTTTTTTGCTTGAAAATTGAACTACTTCCTTCACAGTTGACCTGCGTTGTTACAACTTCAGCTACGTACCTCCAACGGTTCATAATTTTGGGTTAAGATTCATAACTTTTTTTGAAAATGCAACTATTTTGTCTCAAATTCGTTTCTTTTTGGGACAGATAATGCAAATATGTTGTTAGGAAAGTAAACTCTTCCGTTTGTAATGAAACTTCTGCTACAAGCAGTGTAACCGTCTACGGCTACGCCAGTGGCTGTCGAAAAATCTGAAACGATCCCATCCTAGCGGACACTGTTATATAACTGTGATGTAACAGTTCTAGAATACAAAAGAACATGTTCTGTAACAGGATTAGAACATACTTAGACCATGGTCTAAGTAATGTCGTCCCCAAATGGACGTAGCAGTTCTGTAACGCTGTTGCAGAACCATGTTCTGTCAGAGATCTATAACAATTCTGGAACAGCGTTATATGTAAAAAAAAAATATTTTGACCAATTTAGGAACAGGGTTACAGAGTAACCCTGTTCTATAATAGTGCCGTATACATATGTAACAGTGTTACGATGTAAATTTGTTCTGTAATCAACCCGTAACAATTTCATGACGTATTACAACGTTTCTGCATTTATTGTAACAATTCCGTAACAGTGTTACAACAATATGTGACAAAAAAATGTTTTTTGTATTATTGCTACACTTAGTTTATATTTTAAATAATCCGTTTTCACTCAAGATCCCCTACACATATAATCGCTCGCTTAAACCTGTTGAAAAATCGCAATCGCTGGGGATTCGAACCCTACCTGAACTACCTAACCCGTATGTACCTAGCCGATGGCTTAGCCAATTGCGCTATAGAACCGCTTGAACGTTCGTGACAAAATCTCAGCTATGCTTTTTCGCTGAAAAAGCTAGGGTCATCTCAGAAATATATTCATTATTTTTTTAATTAAGACATATTATGAGAAGATGGGTTTAAAAATTTGTAAGGTGCAAAAAAAGGTATAACCGATAAGCATGCAAAAAATGCCCCCTAAGGGAATCCAATGTTGAGTCAGCCATTTGAAAGCATACAGTCAAACAAAATTTGTTCCAAAATTTCAAACCGTTAGCCGCCATATTGGATGAGTTAGAGGAGGTAACGTACATTTTAGTTTTTAGTTTTTTTCTCTGCGTGTGTGATGAAACTCAAGTACTATCTCAGTTTTTCACCAAAAAATAGTCACCCGAAGAGCTGTTATTGTGAATTTTTTCAGATTTTCAAATTTAGGGGATCTTAGCGTTATATAAGTGTATTTATACATTTTCATATGCATTATATATACATAATGTATATATACATTGTAAGAGAAAAGATAAAATGAATATTCGTGATACTATTATTTTTGAATTTTTTTGGAAGTTTTATTTATATATCTGATTTAGTTTCATATTGATTGAAAATTTAATCCTTGTCACTGTCCTTATTTATTACAGTCACACATTTTGTTTCTGAGAATAAACTTCTCAAAATTTCTGCCAGTCTGATGATTCTCGACAAATATCGAACATAAGCTAAATAGTACACTACCGTCGGAAATTGTTAGTACGATCAGCGAAAGGACTATTAAAAATCACTGCTGACTTTGAAACGTGATTACTTGTTCCCAAAATAGGAGAGAAATTTTTTTAATTTCCGTTAAAAAGCTTATTAAATTACGCATCGAATAAGTCCTAACAAAGATATTTTTGACATTTCTACAAGAATATATCACTTGAAAATTTATGCAAAGAATTGCAAAATGCAAGAATTCCTGGAATTTTATACCTCTAATTAAACTTGTGACACGACCTAGGTCGATAAAACTTGAGTTTTATCACACAAACAAATTCATAAAAAATTTTGAAAATTTGGTTGAGTTGGTATTTCCCGTTAAAATATTATTGGATAATCATGGACGCTGAAAATGATTGAAAGAAGTCCTGTGCACTTTTTCAGATTGCTTCGAACGATAGAAACAGAACAAAAATACTTGAAAATGGACGTTATCCCCCCCCCCTATCTCATCCAA
>JAABKJ010004145.1:0-24794 GCA_011634705.1 Andricus grossulariae
TAAGTTTACAAATAAAAAAAAGTGTCGGTAAGGTAGGAAGCCGGTCACGTGACCCACTCGTCACATGGCCTTAATACTCTCTAATGCACAACTTTCGAATCATGCGAGCGTTTGTGGTAAAATACATAAATAGACTTATATAAAATATATAAGTATAATCAAAAAATTCTTTCGTTCAATGGAAGTCAAATATGAGCAAAATTTAAAAAATCAAATGTGAAGTGACTGAGGAATTTAAAAAAACAAATTCAAAGATTCAGTCATACCAACGCCGTCAAGATAAAAACATAATGTTATAAAACACTCCTATCAAAACAATTTGATACGTAAGTTGTTGTAGTGATATAGATAATGCTTCTTAATAACAGTAGTTTTTCTTTTTGTTCGAAAACATAATATTATGAATCATTTTGTAAAATGTAAAATTACAATGAAATAAAGTTCTTAAATTCTCGAGAATTTAATTTCGGGTTATTTAATGGAGAGTATGACAGAATTTAGGAGAATTTAAAAGAATATAAGAGAATATAAGGATTTATGATTTTTAACGACATTGTTATTGTTTAAGTTATTTACATAGTTACACATAAGCTATTTACTTATATAAATATATTTATAAATTAAGAAAAATACATAGAAAAAATTTGACTACAAAAATATTAAAATTTTGGGTTGCAAACTATCTACATTTGAATTCACCGCCAATTTATCAAGAATTGAGTTGAAATTTGAGGTTATGCTGACTTCGGATCGTTCCCATAAATTCTATCCTAGCATACATATATACTTGACTGGGTACTTTGTTCATACTTAAAATATCTTTTTAATAATTTTAACATTAAAAAATCGTTCTAGGTTAACAAATAAATTTAATTTTAATAGAATAAATTCTTAAATTCTAATAAATTATCAGAGAATTTATTTCTCGGTTATATTCTTGATAATATTCTCGTTGTCGTTACCGTTCTCGAAGTAATATAACCCACTCAGAACTCTACGACGAAACGTGGCAACGTTGCGGAATATGTACAGCATCTTGACTTTCGTAGTAGTCAGCTGTAGTATTTGAAACGCGTGAGACGTGTCGCTTGAAATATTTCGTGAAAAGGGCTGGCTTCGGACAAACTGAAAGATCGAGTGGAAAGGGCGTATTTGTATTGCTTTTGTTCAAAACTTCCAATACAAAATTTAGGTATTGTTTTTGTTTTAAATTTTACAATAAAATTTTTTTACAAATCCGACTTCATTCCAAAGATATATTTACAGAATTTGTACAGGCATTGTTTTTGTTATAAATTTCAATTGGGAAATTTTAAAAACTCCCTCTATTCCAAATTTATATTTGCAGAATTTCTATGAGTATTGTTTTTGTTATAAATTTCTAAATTTCCAAAAAATTCCAAATTTATTTGGAATTTGTGTACGTAATAATTTTTGTTTTCAATTCCAAATTCAAATTCCTACGTAGAATTTTTATAAGTATTATTTTTATTATCAATATCAAATTCAAAATTTGAGTGTTGTTTTTATTGTAAATTTCAAATGGAAAACTTTAAAAAATGCCACTTGATTCGAAATTTTTATTCACAGGATTCTTATGAGAATTTTTTTTGTTATAATACCTACGTAGAAACTTTTAAGTATTATGTATTTATAAAATAAATTCAAAATGAAACAAATTTCCAATTATTTATCCATCATGATTTATTATATTAAATTAAAAATCTGGAAGTATTCATGGATAATTATAAATTTATTGTTTTTTTCTCCGTGATTTGCAACTCCGATAATTCAAATTCGAATTACATCCCGCCAATTTCATTGGCAAGCCTGGTTGGACTTCGAAGCGTCTGCTATCTGCTACAATCGTCTGCATGATCCAATCGTATGCTAAAAAGCAACCGCAAGACAGTGCTCCCAACGCGGTCACCTTGCACTACTGCGCATACGTTGCATGAGGCGCTTCATTGGCGGCCGTTCGCGCGCTTATTTGAAATGTTGAAAATACAATTTTTTTATTTACTATAATTAATTAAAAATAATTATATTTTAACATTTTCAAGTGGTACGTAGATGATTCTCAATATATTCTGAGCATTAGGTTGCAAAATAAAATAAGCTTTCAAAAAATAAAAATTTCATGTCATGTAATGCAATATTTTTTTATGTTTCAAATTATGTTCACTAATTTATGCTTTTGAAATTGTGCATAATAATTGAAATGGATATGCACATTCTATTAATAATTTTATTTATAATAAATTAAAAAAATTGTATTTTTTAAGATTTCAAATAAGCGCGCGAACGGCAGCCAATGAAGCGCTTATGCATCGCATGCGCACTAGCCCAAGGTGCTCGCTTCGGGAGCACAGCCACAAGCAACAACGTCGCCATCTTCCATTAGTTTTTTTTTTTTGACAGCTGATTTATTCGACTTAAAAATTATTTTATAAATATTAAACTGTGGTAAGATCCCAGTTTCCTATTTTTGCCGGAACTAAGAAAGTTGATTTTTCAATTTAATCAGTTTTGTGATAAAATATCTTGGATTTTTTAACAGAAATCTCCAATTTATATGATTCTTCTAGGTTAGGTCCATGGTACATAATGTTTATTTAAAAGCTTATATTTTCTACAAACCCTGGTAGAAAATTCTTATTTTTTGCAAAATGACGCGGAATTAATATTAGTTTAACATACTTAAAGGGCATTGAAGAATCTTGGATTTTACTCATCGCATGTTCCTCCTTAAAGCCGAAATATATTGCATTTTCAACGAAATAGTTAAATTTTAGACCAAAAAATAATTTTTCTCTTTAAAAGATGAATTTTCAACACAAAAAGACGAAATAAAAAAAATTATAATCTTCAACCGAATAGTTGCATTAGCAGCCAAATAGATAAGCTTTCAGGCAAGAGAAACGAGTTTTCCACAAAATAGTTGAAGATTTAACCAAATTTTTAAATTCAAAAGACGAATTTTATCGAAGACAGTACAATTTTTAACAAAACAGTTACTTTTCGATCAAGGAAGATAAATTTTCATCCAAAAAGAATGACTTTTCTACTATAAAAGATGAATTTTCAATCAAAAAGGAATAATTTTTAACTCATTAGTTGAGTTTTCAATCAAATGGTCGAATTTTCAAGCAAAACAGTCTAAAAATTCATCGAATATTTAAAGTTTCAAGACGGTTATTTATGGAAAGTTACCATGTATAACTGATTAAATTACCGTAAATTACCGAAAATTTGCATGAATTTCCGCAAATTTTTAAAAATTAATTTTAGTTAATTTATGGTAAATTGCCATCTTTACCTGTAAAATTACCATGAATGACCGAAATTGTTCATAAAATTCCGGAATTTTTTAAAATGAATTTTGGGTAGTTTATGGTAAGCTGCCATATTTACCTGTTAAATTACCAAAAATTTTCATGAATTTCCGAAAATTTATGGAAATTCAAACAAATGAATTTTGTGTCATTTATGGTAAGTTACCATATTTACCTGTAAAATTATCATAAATAAACGAAAATTTTCATAAATTTCCAGAAATTTATGGAAATGTTTAAAAATGAATTTTGGGTAATTTATAGTAAGTTGCCATATTTACCTGTAAAATTACCATAAATGAACGCAAATGTTCATAAAATGCCGGAATTTTTAAAAATGAATTTTGGGTAATTTATGGTAAGTTGCCATATTTACCTTTTAAGTTGCTGAACATTTCCATACATTTCCGGAAATTTATGGTAATTTTAAGAAATAATTTTGGGTAATTTATGGTAAGTTACCATATTTACCTGTAAAATTACCATAAATTAGCGAAAATTTCTGCAAATTTATAGATATTTTTAAATTGAATTTTTGACCATTTATAGCAATTTTTGGTTAAAAATTCATCTTTTTCATTATAAAAATTACATGATTTGTTGAAAATTCATCCTTTTTGGTTGAATTTAATCGCTTTTAATTAAAAATATTTTTTGGCTGTAATATCAACTATTACATTTTACGTTGTTTGTTGAAGATTCATCTTTTTGGTTTAAAATAAACTATTTTGGTGAAAATCAATTTTTTTCGTTAAAAATTGATTGTCTGAAAATTTAACTTGCCATTTTTGGTAAAAAATTCGCCTCGTTTATTTGGAATATCAACCATTTGGATGCAAATTTATGTCTTTTATTGAAAATTCGTCTCTTTAGATTTTATTTTTTTTTATTTTCTTAAAAATTGATAATTTTAGTTGAAAATTCAACTATGTATTTGAAAATTGACTTTTTTTTAGAAAATTATTCTTCTTGTTTGCAAATTCATTTATTTTTGTTAAAAATTAATTTCTTTCGATGAAAATTTAACTACTTTATTAAAATTTGTTGTTTTTTTTTGTTGAAAAATAATTTTTGAACTTCAAAATTGAGTATTTTATTTAAAATTGGTCTTTTTTGTTTCAATTCAACCGTTTTTCATTTAATATGGCAATCACTTTTTGCTGGAATATCATCTATTTAATTTATGGTTGTAAATTCATCATTTTTGGTTAAAAATGGATCTTTTTTTGATTAAAAGTTCCATTTTTTGGTTGAAAATTCATGTATTTTGTGGAAAACTTGTTTTTATTGGTAGAAATTTAATATTTTCAGTTGAAAATTGATCGTGTTTGGTTACAAATTTAATTGTTTGGTTAAAAGTTCAATTTTTTGGATGAAATATCAACTGTTACATGCTTCGTTGAGAATTCATCCTTTTTGGACCATTTTTTAAAACAATTTTTTTTGTTAGAATTCATAATTATAGATAAGAATTCAACTTTTTTCTTTTAAATGCACTTTTATGTTAAAAATTCTACTCTTTTGTAGAAAATTCATCTTTTTGGCCTGCAAATTCAATACTTTGGGAGAAACTTAAACTATTTGGTAAAAAATTAAATAATTTTGTTGAAAATTCACGTATTTTGTTCAAAATTCGTCTTTCTTGGTATAACATTATTCTTCTCGGTCAAAAATTCATTTTTTAGCTTGACAATTAAAAAATTTTCTTCAAAATTCGTTTTTTTTTTTGTTCAAATTAATTTTTTGCCATCAGAGTTTTTATTTGAAAATTTACAAATTTTATTTTTGGTTGAAACTTTATCCTGTATATTGTATAAGTTAAAAATGCAACTATTTGGCAGAAAATTCATGTATCTTGTTGAAAAATCGTCTTTTTGGTTAGAAAATTAATCTTGTTTTTTGAAACAACCTTTTGGTTGAAAATTCAACAATTTGGTGGAAAATTCATATATTCGGTTAAAATGTCGTCTTTTTGGGTAGAAAATTATTCTTCTTTGTTGAAAGTTCAATTTTTTGTTAGAGAATTCAACTGTCTTTTAAAAAAATAATCTTTTTTGATTTAAAAAGAAAAGTCATCTTTCTTGGTTGAAAATTAAGTATGTTGAACATATATCAATTTCGCGTCATTTTGCAAAAAAATAAGAATTTTTTTACCACGGTTTTTAGAAAATATAAGCTTTTAAATAAACATTGTATGTTAAGGACCTAACCTAGAGGAATCATATAATTCGGAGATTTCTGTTTGAAAATCCAATATATTTAATCACAAAACTGATTAAATTGAAAAATCAACTTTCTACGTTCAGGCAAAAATAAGAAACTGGGATCTTACCACGGTTTAATATTTATAAAATAATTTTGAAGTCGAATAAATCAGCTGTAAAAAAAAAAACGAATGGAACATGGCGACGCTGCTGCTTGCGTTTGCTTTTTAGCAGACGATTGTAGCAGACGCTTCGAAGTCCAAACCAGGTCTGCCAATGAAACTGGCGGGAAGTAATTTGAATTTGAATTATCGGAATTCGTCAAAAACTAACTTTTTTGTTAAAAATTCTACTGTCTTCGATAAAATTCGTCTTTTTGATTTGAAAATTTGGTGAAATCTTCAACTATTTGTTGGAAAACTCGTCTCTTCTACCTAAAAGATCATCTATTTGATTGCTAATGCAATTATTTGGTTGAATATTATTAATATTTTTTTTTTAAATTCGTCCTTTTATTTTAAAAATTTATCTCTTAGGTAGAAAATCTTTCGCGGCTGAAAATTTAATTATTTCGTTGAAAATGCAATATATTTCGGCTTTAAATCTTAGGTGTTTCGCGTTGAATTCAAATGTTATCTACATTAATTTCATTTAAAAGCCTTTATAAACGTAAAATTCGTCTATAGCCAACGGCCAAAATAATTTTTGGACGAAGGGGGGGGGGGCAAATAAGCCAAACATTGGTAACGTAGTTTATGGATGGCCCATAATTGGAAAAATTTTCCGTGTGACAAGAAAGTGGCACAAATTACATTTTTTATTTAAATTTAAAATTTCCGCCAAGAAAGGTGGCCGCAGCATATCGTGTTGTTACGTCAGTTAGCAAGATGTCTGCACGCCGAGGGACAGGTAATAATACCAATTGCAGGAAACAAAACGAATCAAATAATAAAATCATCACAAATTTTTGTTATGAGTCATCTTATTCAATTGAATAGCCTTCAGAAATGAAAGAATAATATCCAAATACACTTAGGGTGAGAAATTTGTGTTTTCTGAGTTATTAAAAAAATAAAGTTTTGTCCCATGCGATTGGTATTATAGTTCGGCCCTCAACAGGGTTGCGAACGTAATATACCTTAGGTAATTTACGTAGTTTTTTACATGTAAATTACCTACTTAGAGGTGGCAGACCCAGAAATTCCTTTTGGGAGGAGTTAAATTTTATTTTAAAGAGGGAAAATGGCAAAAATTTTGTTTTTTCCCCGGGTGCAATCTTTTGATTTATTCATTTTTTTAATTTTATAAAAAATAAGTCATTTGATCTTGCACTTAATGCATTTCGGAATAAGTGAGGTTATATTATGCTCTTTTCCCTCACCCGCTACCGCCACCTACCTTTCAAGTCCGCCATTTTTTACGTTTATTACATTTTTTACGTATAATACGTAAAGTACGTATTACACGTATGAAATTTCGAGTTACGCGTAACCGTGCAACCCTGCACACGCCACTTCAATACTTCAGAACAGTACACCGCACTATAAAAAGTGAGACTGCATGAAAACACATCCTTCTTCGATCGTGGCACCGTGGTATCAACGCGCATCCATGTCGATCATGTTTATTTGTTGGGTTTGTTAGTAAACATAATACATTTATTTATAATTAGTGATGTGAAATACAAGCAAAATCATGCAAGACATTCCTTTTATTCTGTCAGAAAATCAACAAGTGAATTCCATTCTTTACAATCCAATCAACGTAACTCAACGAATTAAGGTATAGGTTATGTTATTCAAACATTGAAATTATTAAAAAAAACTTAATGTAATTATATATTTTAAATAAAAAAATAGAAAAAAAAACGAAACTCATATCTATTCGTAGATTATAATTTCGTTTTCTATTCCCAATTTAAGAAAATAAAAAACTATAAAACGTGGAATATTCTAAACGTTAACATAAAAAGTATTCAGAAACTTCATAATAATTTATACAAGTCAATTGTTCTTAAATATAAGTGCAACACCTACTCTTTTTGTTTTAAATATATATTAACATTATAATAATAATCATCGTAATAAATAAATAAAAATACAAATGTTCATTTGTGCTATTTTTTAAGTTATTCTCTTATAATTCACAGTGGTCCAGAAATGGATTTTCGTGGACAAATTAAGACACAGATCACATTTTTGAGCGATTTTTACATTCTTTTTTAATAATACTTTACAAAAAAATTCACATCGATCCCTCAAGGCCGGTTTTCCATTTTAATTTTATGTAATATGCTTTGTTAATAAACAGTGCAAGAAAAATATGATTTCCCAATGTACTGTTATTTTTTCTGTTCTCCTAAACGAACAGTGTACACCACAAAAATCAATCTTGCTGGATGCACAGGCATGAATCGAATAAAAATAAATAGTTTTAGCAACAATTTTATTATAAAGAAATAGTTATCTATCGAAATTTTCTGGGATTAAATATTCTCTTCATAAAAAATATTTTTTAAATACTTGAGAATGTTTTTTCAAATAAAAAAGTTGCTATACATGAATATTCATAATTTTTACTAACAAATTATATTAATAATTGCGTTATATTCGTTTGTTCATGCAGAAAAATACTTTTTCTTATTAAAACATTATACGAATAACTTTATGATATTATATAGCTGGAAAGGTTTATTCTAATTCAAACATTTCAATTTTTAAGAACAAATTATATAAATAATTGCGTTTATATTCGCATATTCCTAAGAAAAAATTCATTTTTTTGTACAAAAATATCTTACGTATAATTTTATGATGTTACCTCGTTGGAATTATTGATTCGAAATCAAAAATTTTAATTGTTATCAACAAATTATGTAAACAATTGGTCAATATAATATTTTTCATATATTTTGAAAGAAGTGCTTAAAAACAGTTTTTTGTCTCGCGAATATTACATAATTTTCTATTTGTATAATTTATTAATAACAATCAAATGCATTTACTTATCTTAGACTAAATCTTTCCATACTGCATTTGTTTATATAATTTGTTAAAAACAATTATAATTGTTGACCTAAATATATAATTCCAGCCAGGTACCATCATAAAGTTATTCATAGGATGTTTTGGTAAAACAATTTTTTTTAAACAATATACGAATATAATCTGTGCATCGAGTTCTATTGATTTCTGATGTACTTTCTTTGTTTAAAGAAACAGTAAAAATAATAAATCGAGAAATTGTATTTTTCTTGCACTGCTTATTAACAAATCATTTTATATAAACATTAAAATGGGCCTCGAGGGATCGAGGCGGAATTTTATGCAGTAGAGTATTTAAAAAAGAACTTTGAATTCTTTAAAAAAATGCGACATGTGACTTAATTTCTTCGCGAAAATCCATTTCTAGAACACTGCAATTCCAAAAATATATTCGTGGAATTGATTTTCTCTAAAGCACAAGGCTCAAATTTATTTGTTTACTTTTGCTTTTTTTTTTGCAAGTGCAATTTTAATCAGGGCATCAAGAACTACTAAATATCCCAAGATGGGACAATATGTCGAAAAGCCCTTTCATATGCCACTTAAATTTCCTACTTGGTCCATGGACCTTAAGGGACCATCCATATACCACGAGGACAGTTCAGGGGGGTGGCAAAAGTCATGATTGTCCACGAGGGGGCCTGGGGGCCGGTTTAGCCAAAGTCCACGTGGACAAGGGTGGTGCAAATTTGTTGTTGTTGTTGTCAATTTTCATGCATCTCGCCCCCAAATTTGTTCAAATGCATACACAAAAAATGCATTAAAAGAATGATATTCAGAGATTCCGCAAGACCCTTGAAATTTAACACGTATTTCCCAAAAGAAAAAAATGCTTTTTTGTAAATTTTATTCAGAATCGTCAATAATAGGTGTATCGAGTTGACCCTCAAAATCTCTCTTCACAATCAGCCATAGAATACGAAAAAAAATACTTTTAGAATTTTACGCTCGTCTGTTTTATAGGGTCCCAAAAAAACTACATAAGTGAAAAATTGGGTTTGGCGAGTTTTTTGAGCTAACTATTATTTTGTTGAGGTTTATTTTAGTAAACATTGTTTCTAATGCATAAAATATTACTTAATACTGATAATTAGATGTTTAAATAACTTGTCTAAACAATTTATTAATGTTTATAGCCATTCTCTCTTAGAATAGAATTAGAAAGTCGCGGTTTTTTCTGAATTTTTCAACTTAATTTCAACTTTTCAGTTAGTGCGAGGCAATAATCAATTAAATTCAACATAAATAATTGTTTAAACAATTTATTATTCATAATAATATTCTTTTAGATTAATACTAGAAACTTGTGGTTTATTCTGAAATTTTCAACTCTTTGTCTTCTTTTCACTTAGAGTGTGGTAATTATTACCGAAATTTAACAAAAATAATTGTTTAAACAAATTATTATTGCTTATAACTATGTTTTTTTCTCCTATAGTAATGCTAGATAGTTGCTGGTTTTTTCTGAAATTTTCCTCTTTTTGTCAACTTTTCACTTACAGCGAGGTAATAATTAGTGGAATTTAACAAAAGTAATTACTTAAATAATTTATTATGGTTTATAACTATCTTCTCTTAGAGTAATGCAAAAAAATTGCGTGTTTTTCTGAAAATGTCAGCTTTTCATTGACTTTTTAGTTCTCAGTAAGTACTTCAAGCAAAATTTAGATTAATAATATGATCCATATAAAAAATTTGAAGAATATTTCAAATATCTGTCTTATTTCAGAAAAATATATTCACAAAAAGAAAGACTTTAAAAATCATTCTCTCTATTGTTTATTTATTATTTGTTCATAACTATAAAACCAAATTATTACTGTAGGAGAAGATAGTTATAAACAATAATAATATGTTAAAACAATTATTTTGGTTAAATTTGCTTAATTTTTACCTCACTCTAAGTGAAAAATTGACAAAAAGTTGAATATTTCAGAAAAAATCGCAACTTTCTAGCATTATTCAAAGTGAATATGATTAAAAATAATAACAAATCGTTCAAACAATTATTATACTTAACTTGAATTAATTATTGTTCCAAACGGAGCGAGAAACCTTTTTAAAAACCCGTTAAAAAGCTTATTAAATTACTCGTCGAATGAGCGCTAATAGAGATATCTTTGATGTTTTGTAGAGAATATACCACGTGAGAAGTTAAAAAAAATGCAAGAATTTTGTACCTGGACTTCAACTTGCGGCATGACCTAGAAAAGTTGCAGCAAATATCTCAAATTCATACCACACAGTTATTAAAGTCTTATCTTGAATTTGAACCAATAAAACTTTAAAAATCTTTAAGGGTTCTCGAGATATGTCTAAAATTCTCAAAGCGTGTCTGTGCCGAATTTCAGTCGCTTTAACAGCAAGTCTGGCCACCTGCGGTGATCGCCGACTGAGACTTGACGTCATATCTTGGAAACCCGTTAATATTTTTGAAGTTTTATTGGCTTAAATTAAATATGAGATTTCACAGATTTGAAGTACGAGTTGCACGAGTTGAAGTTAAGAAACAAAATTTAAGAAATTCTCGGCGATCACCGGAGTGACAGCAGTGGACAGCAGCAATCGTCAACTGAAAATTGACATTTCAGATTCGGACATTTTTAGTCGTATCTCGGGAACCTGTAAATATTTAATAAGTTAAATTGGCTTAAATAAAATATAGGATTTTTGCTACAACTTTCCTAGGGCATGTCACAAGTTAAATTCGAGGTAAAAAATTTAAAAATTCTTGCATTTTTTTAAAACTTCTTACGTAAAATATTATCTTTAAAAGGTCAAAAATATCTCTATTAGGGCTCATTTTGCGCGCAATTTAAGAAGTTTTCTAACGGTTTTTTGAAAAAGTGTCATGCTCCTTTTGGGAACAAGCAATCACATTTCAAAGTCAGCAGTGATTTTCAATAGTACTTTCGCTGATCGTACCGACAATTTCCGACGGTAGTGTATTTCCGTTAAATTTAATTGATTATTGCCTCGCTCTAACTGAACAGTTGAAAATTATTTGTAAAATTAGGAAAAACTGCGATTTTCTAACACTATTTTAAGAGAAAAGTGCTAAAACAATAATAATTTTTTAAAGCAATTTATGTGAACATCCAATTATCAGTATAAAGTAGTATTTTATGTATGAGAAACAATTTGTATTTAAAAAACCGCAAGAAAATCATTATTGGCGCCAGAAATTCGCAAAATCCAATTTGTCACTTATGGAGTTTTTTGGGACCCTATAAAAAAGACTTATTCGGTGGTATTAAAAAACTAATTATTTATTTGTATTCTATAGCTAATAGTGAAGGGAAATGTTGAGTTTCAACTCTATTCGCCTCATATTGACGATTCTGAATACAATTTACAAAAACGTCTTTTTTGGGAAATGCGTGTTAAACTTCATGGGGCTTGCGGAATCTCTAGATATACTTTTTTTCAAACGCATTGATTGGTTTGTGGATTTAAACAAATTTGGGGGCAATATGTATTGAAATTCGAAAAAAAAGTCCAATGCATTTTTGAACCACCCTAACTACTTTTTGTTTGGATTTCCTACTTTTTATCATTAAACTTATGTTTTTAAGAAAAACCGAATTTTCAGCCAATTCACATATCCTTTTGGCTTCGCAGCTTTTGAATGCCAAGAATATTTATATTTTCATAAAATATGAAATAAGTCCACAAGGGGGGGGGGGGGGTAAAAAGCAGTAAAACAATTTACACGTGGTATATGGACAAGAAAGACAATATGTTTTTATTTATACATATTATGGGCGATTGCAAAAAATTTGATCAATTTGCGTCCCAGTTCTTTTCTTTTACAATTTAGTACAATTCATAAATTTTAGACGACTTCGTTTAGAAATAATAAAAAAAATAGTGCTCAAAGTGTCGGGTAACGCACCTGTGTATACCTATATTTAAAATAAAAAATTGCTAAATAATATATTATTCATGATGCGGGCTAAATAGCCTTCTTTACGCCCTTGATACACACCATACTTTTTGTCCGCCTCTTTGAAAACAAGCATATGAAGCAGATAGAGGATGTTTGGTGTAGTTGACAATTTTAGATTATAGGTGACAGGAAGAAATAGCGTACTTTGCATAAGGGAAACTGTCGGGTCTAGCAATACAATTTTGTCAAAGATAAAGATCAATTTCTCCATATTCTCACTTGCGGGGTGCAGTGTATGTGTAGCGGGCGTAAAGTTTCATGCTGGCCCGGCAGCGGAGTGCCCATGTGCGAACGACACTGGGCTGGAAGCGGCCACATTACGCCTGGTTCACGTGCATGCAATGGCGCGTTTTCAAGGGGGGTCGGACAAAAACCAATTTATTGAATTTGATTCCAAATAACGGTAAATAATGATCACTATTTTATGTCATAATATAAGGGCATATTTTGAAAATTTCAAGTGAAAATCTAATAAATCGTGGTAATATTCATCACAAATATATTTCTTGATCTCTTAGTTTTATATTTGTATACTCTAGGGTTATAATTAACTTTAAAATATATATGTTTTGGCCCGTTGGGAAAGTTTTTTTCTCTCGAAAATTTAATTGTATAAAATGGTAATCATTTTGACAGTCACCCGTATGTTGTTCAATTGGAACGAATTAATTACATTTTTATTGTCCAATTTTATCCATTTTATTTATCATTTTATCCATTTTGATATATTTTAATTTTGAAGAATGTTGCGAAATCTATGTTGAAAATTAGAAAAAATATCGAGATTTTTGAAGAACAATTTTGTAATATATAGTTTAAGAGACATGTATATATGTTACATTGAAGAAAACTCAAAAAGGCTAAACCTATTTTTTCTTTAAATATGATAATACCCCTAATAGTAATAGCAGTGAACTAAAAATAATAATGGCTCTGCAGTATACGTGTATAGCTGTTTCTTCAAGTTACATCGTACTTGGTTCAACTAGTGGAAGTCTCTACTTATTCAGAAGAGAACCATGTATTTTTCAACAATTAATTCCACTATCGGTAAGAAAAATATTCAATAATATATATTTTTTAAAGTCAGAACGCTTTTCCACTATCCGAATCAGTGCGAAAATAATTAAGTCCAGTGTGTCTGGGACTTGTACAGTTTGAATCTCACTGGTTTTAAGGATGAATGGCCCCATTTTCTGATTAAAAAAAAACAACTAATTTTGATCAATATTTAAGAAAATGAAAAATATTTAATTACTTTCTTAGCATACATCAGCAATCGAAGAAAATGAGATCCTACCAATACTTACTTCATTTTTTTTTTTTTTTAATTGTCTGCAATTGATAAATATCATACAACCAATGCATGTTGTTTTACATTTCTTTTCTTGCATATTTTATAGATGTATTAAATGAGATCAAAACTCATTTCTCAATCACTGACAATGAGACACATTTTATCAATTATACCTATTTGCTTTTTTCAGAGGATGTACTATAATTCTTTTTTCCTAATTAAGCAGACTTCACAATCTTTCCCATATTCCCCTCTTTTCCCCATTTTTTTTTCAAGAAACTTTCCCCTTTTCTCGTTTTTTCTCATAAATGCGAACTATTTTTGGTTGAAAGGTAATTCTTGTGTTGTGGAAAATTCGTCTTTTTGGTTCAAAGTTCAAATATTTTGGTAGACATTTCAGCTTTTTGTTTAAAAAAGCAACTGTTTGGTCCAAAATTAAACTGTATGGTTAAGAATTCACGTATTTTGTTGAAAAGTCGTCTTTTTTGGTTGCATTCAACTGTCTTTTCATTTAAATTGAAATCTTTTTAGGTGGAAATATCAACTGGTACATTTTTCGTTGAGAATTCATCTTTTTAGTTTAAACATTCAACTCTATTTGGTTGAAAGTTGAACTACTTTGTCAAAAACTCATTTTTTTTGTGGAAGCTTCATCATTTCAGTTGAAAATTCATGACTTGGATTGAAAATTGAACTATTTTGTTACTTTTGTTTGTTTGTCAAGGATTAATTTTTTCAACTGAAAATCTAACTATTCTATTTTCGGATGAAAATTGATATTTTAAATTGAAAATTGATTTTTTATAGTTGAAAATTCAACTATTTGGTTGAAAATTCATTTATTTTGTTGAAAATTCCACTTTCTTGGTAGACAATTAATCTTCTTGGTTAAAAATGAATCTTTTTCAGGTAAAAATGCAACTGTGTGGTTGAAAATTGATCTGTTTTGGTTAAGGATTCAACTATTTTGTTGAACATTCGTATTTTTTTGTTGAATTCAACTGTTTTTCATTTCAAATTAAAGTCTTTTTTGGTTGAAATATCAACTACTTCATTGAATGTGGAAATACTTCCTAAGAAAATCATTTTTTTTTTCGTATAGTCATTTCAGTTTAACATTCAACTGTTCGGTTAAAAATTCAACTGTTTTGTTGAAAATTAATCTGTTTTGGTTGAGGATTCAACTATTTTGTTGAAAATTCGTCTTTTCTTGTTGAATTCAACTGTTTTTCATTCCAAATTAAAGTCTTATGTTGAAACATCAACTACTTGGTTGAAAGTTAAAGTAGTAATATTATTTGTGAAAAATTCATATATTTGTTGAAAATTGATCTTTTTAGGTTGATTATACAACTATTTTGTTAAAAATTCAATTATTTGATTGAAAATGTAATTGTTTTGTTGAAAATTCAACTATTTTGTTGAAGTTATCTTCTTCGGTCGAAATTTAACTGTTTTGTCAAATGAACTTTTTTGTTGAAAATTCAACATTTTGGGTTTCAAATTAAACTCTATTTAAAAAAATTCGTCTGTTTGGATTGCGATTTCAACTATTTGGTTAAAAATTAATTATTTGGCTAAAAATTCAACTGCTTTGTGCAAAATCCAACAATTTTGTTAATTTTTAATTGAAAATTCAACTGTTTTGGTGAAAACTTGATTGTTTTGTTGAAAATTCAATAATTTGGTCGAAAATTTATGTTTTCGGATTTAAAATTAAACTATTTTCTCAAGCATTCGACTTTTCAGCTTGAAAACTCAATTATTTTGTTGAAAATTCGTCTTTTTGGGTGGACAACTTTTCTCTTTTGGTAGACAATATTTTCTGGTTAAAAATTCGGCTGCACTCGAGTTGCGGTCTATGGTCAGAAAACCCTTCATTTGCAAACCGCGGTCACTTTGGGTTGGAGAAATTGCGTTCCAAACTCTCTTCCCCCACCCGTGTGACGAACTCAGGGCAGTAGAGGCGGGTGGGGGGGGGCGGTCAATAGGTAAGAAATGGTTACGTACGTATAGAAAATCACGATAATTGGCAGTGTCTTATTGTGTCTTGTACGTGTTGTGTATGCTTGCTGCTCTTGTAAAGATGGAGTTCATGGTAGGTGAGAAAGGTAAAGATTTGATCTTTTTTCAGGGGTACAAACTCCAGCTTTATAACGTGAATAAAGATAACACTGAACCAGTATCAGTATAAGCCAATATCAAGTATAAGTAGATACATAGAAAATGCTGACAGCCCTAAGCCTGGACAATGTGTGAAGGGAAATTTCGCGGAAAAAAGGGGTCGAAGGGAATGAAGGAATCCTCAGGTGGAGAGGGAAAGAAGGCTCGGAGGGGAAAGGTCCCTAGCACTGATGCCAGCCCGCAAGTCGAGAAATTCCCCCTGTGGATTTTGACCGGGGGCATTTCTCGAGTTGCGGGCTGGCATCAGTACCAGGGACCTTTCTCCTCCGAGCCTTCTTTCCCTCTCCATCTGAGGATTCCTTCCATTCCCTTTGACCCCTTTTTTCCGCGAAATTTCCCTTCACACATTGTCCAGGCTTAGGGCTGGCAGCATTTTCTATGTATCTACTTATACTTGATATTGGCTTATACTGATACTGGTTCAGTGTTATCTCTATTCACGTTATAAAGTCAGAATTTGTACACCTGGAAAAGGATCAAATCTTTACCTTTCTCACCTACCATGAACTCCATCTTTACAAGAGCAGCAATCACACACAACACGTACAAGACACAATAAGACACTGCCAATTATCGTGATTTTCTCTACGTACGTAACCATTTCTTACCTATTGACCCCCTCCCCCCCGTCTCTACTGCCCTGAGTTCGTCACACGGTTGGGGGAAGAGAGTTTGGAACGCAACTTCTCCAACCTAAAGTGACCGCGGCTTGCAAATGAAGGGTTTTCTGACCATAGACCGCAACTCGAGTGCAGTGAAAAATTCAACTATTTTGTTGAAAATGAAATATATTTCTTCCCCATAGAAGGACGTTTGTAATGACCCAAATTTTCAAATCTACTTTTTTGACATATTTCGATATGATTCGACCCCAAAGCTCGAAAATACAATTTAAAAAAAAGGTCTGTGTGTGTGTTGTAACTTTTTTCTGTTCACCGTATCTCGTAAACTAAAAGAGCTATGATCATAAAATTTGTACGAATTGTAGCTCCGACTGATATTCAGGTCTGATATGATTTTGAGCTGCTAGATCGGCCATTCAGAAGTAGTTTTTTGTTTTACTTCAGAGATTTAAAAAATTTTTTACCTTGTTCATATCAGAAAAACTTTTTTGATATTCAAAATACAGCAATACAATATCTAGTGTGTTGGTCCACGTCTTCCAAAAAATGATTAATTCTGTTTATATGAGAAAAACTTTTTTGAGATTCAAAATAGAACAATACGATATCTAGTCTATTTGTTCGCATCTTCGAGACGCATCGATTGACCTATTGATGAACCTTTTATGACCCACCAGTTCCGATTAATGAAGTTTTAAAAAATGTGTGTATTCTGTTTGTATAAGAAAAACTTTTTAATATCAGGAATACTACAGTACTGTATCTTACATGTTTGTTCGCACCTTCAAGACTCGTCGAATGACCTATTGACGAACGTTCTATGACGTCTTATCATCTATCAATATCGATATATCAATTTAAACAATATATTGTTTATCTTGTTGATATAAGGAAAACTTTTTAAATATTGGGAATACAACAGTAATCTGCATGACATACTTGTTCGCGTCTTCGAGACGCATCGATTGCCCAATCGAAGAAACTTGAATGACCAACCATAACCTACCAATATCGTTTTTAAATTTCTTAACAAAATTATTTACTTTGTTTTTAAGAGGGCTTTTTTACATTCTCATCCAGAGAAGGTATTAGATTTGTGTAAAATTTGCCCCCCCCCCCCTCCCGGTTTTTGTCAAACGACCACATTTTGAGACCTTTTGAACCCAAAAAACAGGTTTTTGCGAATGTGTCTATCTCTCTGTGTGTATGTATGTATGTAGATTCTTAGTCTGTCAGTACGATAACTTTCGAAAGAATTTACAGATTTGATTGGGCTTTGGTATACTCTTCAAGTGTCTTAAAATGAAGGTCAAGTTCGTTAGTCAGCCATTTTAGATGAAAATTCGAAAAGTGAGCGCATTTATAAAATTGTTTTGACCACTTTTTTTCAAGATTCAAAAATTCTGTGGACGGATGTCCATAGTACCCAAAAATACGAATATTAATCCTCATGACTTTTTTTGATGAAACAAAAACTACTGGAGTTATAGCATTTACAAAATTCCAAGAAACGAACGAAAATGAACATTTTAAGCCAAAAAACGCACGATACGAACAAAATTCAGGATATGAAAAATGTTTCTTTTTGCACGCCCTACAAGATTATCATAAGGACTCTTTGAATTTTCTTGAAAAATCGAAAATTCACATTTTTATTGCATAAAAAATAATTAAAAATCCAAAAATCCAATTTTACGGCCAAACTATGCAAGATACAATAAATGATGATTGAACAAAGTTTGTGCGTGAAAAAAAGATCTACAAGTCCTTTTTATCTGAAGAACATAACATATGGTCGTTGCGAAGCGCGACGACCTAATCGCACGCTGTAAGCGCTCTCAAACTTTTGGGTTTCTACTATACGATGAACAAAAACAAGCGTGGAGCGCAAGGTTTACATGATTTTTAAACCAAATATCGAGCGCGAAGCGCGACTGTCTTGATGAGAATGTGTTCCTTAAGGTCGACAGAACCTTAAGTATATTAGTTCTTCTTCTTATGTAAAATTGACATAATGAAAAGACAAGCAGGTCATAACGATGAAGCTTAGTAAGAGAGTATTAGCCCGCAAAGCGCGCAATAGCCAGCACACGAAGTGTGAAAATCTAGAGGAACCGAGCCTAAAGCGTAAGGCAAATGTGTCCGAGCGCGTAGCGCGAGACGATTACATTATAGAGCGCGAAGTAGTAGGTAGTACTCACTCGGTAGCAGTAGGACTATATGTTTGCTGGATCAGTCACCGAGAGATGGCTCCACCGTCGCTAGTTACCGACACCAACAGATGACGCCCTCGAAAAAGGGATGGGTTTGTTCCGTGCTAAGTTACCGGCAGTTGGTAAAACAGTTAGTTGGGTAATGCAGATTCCTGCTGTGATGGCATTGTGACATAGGTCGGTAAAATAGAGAGGTAGGTAATTTCAAGGTTCTGTTCCATGCTAAGTCGGTAAAACAGTGAGGTTAGTAATGGAGATTCCTGCTAAGTGAATATTATAAGGCTTTGTTCCATGCTAAATCAGTAAAATAGTGAGGTTAGCAATTTAGATCCCTGCTAAGTTTTTTCATCATAAAGTTCGGTTCCGTGCTAAGTGACCATTGGTCGGCAAAACAGTTCATCACAAATGGCCGGTAAAACAGGTAAGTCGTTAATTTTTCATGTTATCCTTCCATAATCGGTCGGTAAGGTAGGGAACCATGTTAACATTAGTCGTTAAAACAGGGAGGTCAGTAATTTTTTATTGTATCATTTTATCATAGGTCGCAAAGGTAGGAAACAATGTTACCATCAGTTGGCAAGGTAGGGAACAATGTTACCATCAGTCAGTCAAAAAGGGAAGTCGATAATTTTTTATATTGTTATTTTATCATATGTTGGTAATGTAGGGAGTCATGTTACTATCAGTCGCTAAAACAGGTAAGTCAGTAACTTTTTATATTATCATTTTACCATAGGTCGGTAAAACAGGGGCCATCGATAATGCACATCTCCAGCCACAGAAGGAGCGTCAGTCGCTATATCAGAAGCCTACCTTATCAATCGGGTGTAAATAACTCAGGACGTCACTCAGTACTTTCTGCTAACACTAATATCAATGTATCAACAGTCGGTAATGCATTTATCGGTCGTTGAATTGATTCTCAGTCTGCCCGTGATTTACCGTCATACTGTGTATGCCTATAATTTATCAATTTAAATTTCCCGCGCTTCAGTTCGCTAATTGGTGAATCAATTTAAGTCTTAGTAAAATTAGGTAAATGAAACGATAAAAAAATTCTTACATAGAAACTTAAAATAATTACCAAATAATAAGAACAATGGTTGAACATTAAAATTTGATTCATTTATTTTCATAATTCTTCACAATTTATTTAACATTTTCAATTTCTACATTATTGTATTGTCCACCCCAATATTTCAATTGTAACTTCTCAGCAGTAGCAGCTTCTTGCATTGTTTCCAGAGTTTGAGGATCTTCTAGAACTTTCACAAGCCTCGCAGTTAGGAAAGTATTGAAAGTACATCCAGCTCGAAAACGATCCTGATCCCATACTTTGTTTACACCTTCTGGATCCTCGTCACTGCATACCTCTTCATTGGACTCAGGTCGGACAGCGGCCTCGTTAGCAGGTAGCCTTCCATTCGACCAGTGGCATTGATCTTCTGCAGGTCCATTTCTTCAGAGATGTTGCGTCTTTTTGCGAACAACTGAAGAGGCTGAATGAGAAAATCGGTCTGGAGCTGCGTTTTTATATTGCAGAAATCCCCAGCCTGCTAGTCACCACTCCAATTCTGCGCATGCGTAGTATTGTGATAGGGGATTCCCCTCTCACACGATAAAATTCCACCGTTATAACTTCCTCTAAACTACAGTCAATGCAACAGAGGTGGCCATATTGCGCATGCGCAGTTTGATAAAAGTGAAAATTATTCAAAGATATTCAATAATGAGCAAAGTAACTAATATTTACTTGAAAAAATCTTACAGTAAAGTAATGTTTACTTGAAAACTAACTAAAAAATAATGTTTGCTTGAAAAGCTTAAATATAAACTAATGTTCACTCAACTGAACTAATTTAAAATTAATAGGAAGTAGAAATTATGAGTAAATAGACATTTAGTAATCCATTTTGAAATTAATTTATTTATTTAAAAAAAATCTTAACCTAGTTTTTACAGAAAGTTTTCCATATCATTATAAAAATCTTTTGCTGTATCATTAAAATCTACTTTATCTATTGAAACATTGCTCGTTCTAACATTATCTGGTTTATTTAGAACTCAATTTTTTAATATTACAGCATTATTTACAGCACAATTTACACACAACATGTTGTTTACATATTTTTCTAACCACCTTTTCTTCTCAAGACCTTCAACGAAGATTGTGCGTGCAGTCATAAATGTTTCTTGAAGTATCCGTCTAACTTCTTCATAGGGTACCTCGCCACCAGACCAGTTCATTCCATGGAAATTGTGTGTTAACCATGCATTAGTGCTTATACCTTCCAGGTAGTGAATTCCAGCTGCAGGGTGGTTCGAAGAGGGAGACCCGAGGGAGAGCATCTTCCTGGAGGGTGAGGATGGCCAGCTCCTTGAAGATAAAGTCATTGTAAGGCCTTTTGAAGCCTTGCACGTCTACAACGAAGTCCATCTCAACCGAGACTGATTATTTCAGCCAAATACAGCTCTTTTATATCCTGATCCAACTTTCACCACTTAATATTACACTCATCACTTCAAATTAGTTTCTAAACAGCGCCACTAATGGGTTTATATTGAACTATTCTATCATGTATGATTAGACAATAGGCTGCTGTATTGGCAGGAAAATTATTACTCTATTCAAATTCTAACCGCACATCCACTGAAATTTCTTTCAAAAACTCATTCAACTTTATGTAGTACAATTTTAAAATCTTCGGGTTTTCCTTGCGCTGGTTGAATAATAGCTTTAATGTCTGTGCGTAATCTTGTTAAGATTAGTTCATGTTTAACATTTACAATAATCTTTTGATAATCTTCAGCAAATCCAAGGATCATGCAGAGTGGGATACTTACATCAAAGTATGCAGCCTCATTTGTTATTCGAGCATTCAGATCTATATCAAGCCAGCCTGTATTCTCAGCATAATTAAGCTGATTAGGAGTCAAGGAAATGTAACTCTTCAATGTGCTGGTATGTCCAACATTTTTACATCGGTAAATCTTCATACCATTCAATTCATACTGAATTTTATCAAATAAAAAGCAAATGGCGTTACCAATTAGATTTGTTGCCGCAACATCTGTATTGCCATCGGCTTGAACTAATCTTCCATGCATATGTAATGAGTTTTTACTTGGAAGAATGCATAAATATTGATGTTGCACTGCAATTCGTATCTCATCACTGTTGTTATATAATGATGAAGCATAAGGTAATGAGCATGAACTTCATAGTGTGCTATAGATTCATCATAACTCACTGGAGCTGAAACGTTCGGTATTTTTTCAATCTTTGTAACAGCGACAAATAAATAATATATAAATTAATGGTCGCTTGTTCTTCTTCTTTTTTCTTCTTGAACAAGTCTGAGATCAAGTCTTGATCAACTGTGCCGAGCAGAATATGATGTATTGTCTTTACGATGTTCGGAAGATAAATGACGTGTGACGGCATTTCAACGGTCTTATATTCTGGTGGAGCGGTTGGGAAGAATTCATGAATCGTGTGAACTTTTTGATCATTAATATATACTCCAGTTGTAATGTTGCACTTTTGGGTTGAAATTAACGTCACGGTTGCTCTTGGTTTCACTACGTAACGTATTGTTGATTGGTCTAATATTTACTATTGCATTATTATTATTATTATCCATATTCTTTTGCACATATTTTTCAATATCATCCCCATTTACTGATATTCTTATAACAGAAAAGTCTCTATTCATCAGAGATCTCTGTATATACTTTTCAATATCTTTAATTTCATAACTACCAGGGGGTATGGTGACCGCCTGATTACCAATATAAAATTTATTCTTTCCAACATCAACGTTAGGAATTGAATTAAATGTGAGTAGCTCAACTAGACCCACAGCATAATTTTTATTTGGCAAAAGTTCTATTGGTAGAAAGTTTTCTGCCTCAAGCACAGATGAGTTGCCCGAAATAGTCAGAGTGAACGATTCATCCATGATGACGTCTTTCTCTATACTGATTGCCTGCAAGCAATTACTTGCACTTATATAGGCTATATTTGCTCTTTAAATTAAGATGTACACATAGAAATTTAAGACATAAATGACCACACTCAAATGTATTATAGTCTTGATACCTCTCATGATCATATTTTATAAAGCTACCAACACCCAGATAATTGACGAGTTCAGAGGGTGGTTTAAAGTTACCAAAACTGTCAAAATTTAATGTTTCATAACCATTGTTCTTAAATGCTACCCAATATGTACCTGGACCATCTTTATTGTCAAGGTTGACTATGGCCGACTCCTTTCGATGAGATCCTCTAGCAGGTAATCCATTTCGCATAAAGACTCCTTGAAAATATGGAATCATTAGAGTCGTAGCATAATTGAGTAGATCAAAATCAGTGAATGCACGATGTGGCAGCTTCACTGTAAGTTCTTTTTTCTTGAATAAACGTTTTTTAGATGCACGTTTTTTAGCTTTAGGACCACGACTTTGCGGACCTGGTTTGATATGAAGACCCAGTCCTTGTCGATAGGGTTCCAAGTGTAGCCCTTTTCCAAGAGCTATTTCCTCCATCGATTATTATGATGTGCACTCTCTTGAAGTTGTTGTTTAGCTGTATTGGAATCATTTGCAGCTTTTGCTACACCAGCTTCTCCACCAGCAAGATCTCCAAGTTTAATGAAAACTTCAGCATCATTACTAGGAGACATGGAATGTTTAGCAGCATCAAGAATTTTTCCCAAAGCTACCCGTTTCTTAAAAACCTTTTTGCTCTATCTTTTATTCTTCCTTAACCCCATACCGAGTTTTGATTTAACTTTCATGATGTTGGTTATAGCTAGTGCAGCTGCTTTTTCACCAATATCAGAGTTTTTAGAAAAAACACGTTGCCACGCTTTGTCAGCTAGTATGCTATCTGCAACGTTTCTCGCTTCAATATTCTCTCGATTCTTCGAATAAGCAATATTGTGCTCCGTGCAGGCAGCGTCCAGTGGGCTTATACCCGTATCACCTCGTTCTAAACGTTTAGCTAAATTAGTACCATGTCCACAGTACTGGTAATCTGGCAGATGTAATTCAAAGGGTAAATTGTTAATAATAGTATTAATTAAACCTCGACATCGACGTTTCTTGCTGTGTACAAGCATTCCTCACTCTATGTAGGTCAGCTTGCGACTGACTAGAAGTCTGTGTAAACGCTGTATTTATAGCTTTCGCATCTAGTAAGGGAAACGGATACTGTATTCTCAACGAGCAACTTTATATTAGTATAGACTTAACAGGCTGGAGAGACGGGCCAACTGTTGTTGACTGGGTGAAGGCTATCTTTAAACTGATCCAAAATCTATAGAAGCGCTGTATTTATAGCTTTCTCAGCAGTCAGTCTTGAGCTGTGGTTGTAGCCACAACTCATTATAATTGTTCCCAAGGGAAGTGGATACCATATTCTTAAATTGCAGCTTCATATCAGTATAGACTTAACAAGCTGGGGATGTGGTCCAACTGATGTTAGCTGCATGAAGGTTAACTTTCAAGTAATCCAAACGCTATATAAGCGCTGTACTTATAACTTTCTCGTTAGTCAAGGTTAAAATAAGATTCAAGACACAACCTGTCAAACTTCCAGTTGCCAATATAGACTCCCTCGTTAAGCCTGGGCAGAAGAGGGTGAAGCGTCATGGTAATCTACTATCAAACAGCATTCGTGCAGTTTTTTGTGGCCCATCAAAATGTAGTAAAACGAATGCACTGCTTTCTTTAATTCTACATACAAATGGTCTTAGATTTGATAATATTTACCTGTACTCAAAATCTTTACGACAACCCAAGTATCAATTCTTTGAAACAGTAATCAATGATGTAGATGGTGTTGAGTACTTTTCATACAGTGAGCATGAACAAGTAATTTCACCTAGTAAAGCTAAACCAAACTCTATCTTTATCTTTGATGACATCGCTTGTGAGAA
>JAABKJ010004146.1:8024-24793 GCA_011634705.1 Andricus grossulariae
TGAAAATTTGGACATTTCGAAATCAGTATACGTGAACATCTATCGAAATCGAAACCATTAGGGAATTGTGCGTTTTTGTGATCAAAATTCACATCGAAATTGGTTTGAGGCTAATTTTCCGGTCGCTGGGGCATACAATGACTCACATTTAATTAAAAAATTGGTGAGTTAGAAGTCCGTCAATGCCAAAATATCAAAAGTCGTTTGTGAAATGTTCAAAGGACACTCGTGGTATCTCTCAGAGGAATTTGTGAAACAGAAAAGGGCAATGGTGGCTGCGATGAAAACGCGAGAAGACTTAGACGAGTCCGCAAAACATCTTTCAGGTCACAATCTGGCAAATGTTGCGAAGAATGATATTGAAGATTTTGTTACTTCAAAATCACCTCGATTTTTCGATATTATGCAATTGAATTCGTCATTCTTAAACACAGGTCCTGCATTCTGGGTTGTTAACAAGCACTACATTAAGGCTTTCGCCGTCGTTAGTACATTAAAAGTTGTAAACGACGCTGCTGAAAGAGCCGTAGCTTTAATGCAACAGTTCAACCGGTCGCTGACTAAAAATGAGAATCAGCTGCAGACACTATATCTGGCCTGTGTAGTGATATATCATCAGTAATTAGAGACAAATGATACGGGTGAAATAAATATAATATTTCAAGCTCTTTGAAGGGTAGTTTTTGACAATAAGGGGTGTTATTGTTGGTCTACTTGGGTCATTTTTCTCTAAGCGTATGATACCATCACTTGTATTCAATGGCAACAAATTATTATATTTACGATAATTAACATTCACTGATCATTTTAATAATTTTGGGACACTTCAAGGCCCCAGGACAACGGCTTGAAATTATTTTAAAAGGAAAAGAAAAATATGCATTTATTTTTTCACAAAGTAAAACAAGTTAAGGAGGTGCGTCGCATTCATAGCTTTCAGTGATTGTCGATGGAATTCTATAAGCCTGTATTTTCAATTCTTCAAATACTCATTTTCTAAATTCATTTTCACAAATCATATAAAAATTCATTTATCAATAAATAAAAGCTGACGGACTTTTTGATATTATTCATGAACCATTTGCTTGAATCTTATTTCTTAAGAATGATTTGACTCAATTAAACTCTAGAGAAATGTTTATTATTTATCAAAAAGGATCGCTTGGTTTTCGAAATACTTCTTAATGAGAATTAGTAGACTTTTTCCAGTGACTTTTCTCTCTATCGAGGAGTCATAGAATAATCACTTTATATTTGAGCGATCAGTTTTTTCCTTCTACTCATATAAAACTCTAATTTAAGGAAAGGAAATTTCGTAATACTTGATAACGAGAAATTATTTAAACAAAAAAATGTGTTCTGATCTACCCTATACGATTTTTTCCCCAAGTGGGAAGTGGCTCTTTAAAAATAGATTTATCTCTCCCTCTGTTCAACACGAATCTTCGAGGAAACCACACGATGGCGACTTATGCGCAATCGAAAAATAAATATTTCCTGGACAATCAATCAATATTCAACTTGCATGCTAATGGTCGATTAATTCGCTTCGCCAGTGTAAAATCTGGCCGTGCGCGCGTTTCTATGGCGCGCGATCCCTGCATCCTTGCATACGTCGCATGCCACGGAGGTCGCTTTTTCAAAAGGTTTTGTAATCGTCCTCTTCATTCGTATGCAGTGTACGTATCGAGAAGGAGCTTATAAGTAACACAGTAATGACATACCCTGTCATGGCAGAACAGTTTTCTCGGCTCATTGTCGTTAGCCAAGCATTGATTTATTGATGCCAGCAGGGAAATTCCGACAATACTTTTCCTCCACATATGGTCGATGGAGAAACCTCAAAATTCCCTAGTTCATATTCTTTTCTTCGATATCCGATCAAAATTTATCAGATAAATTTGATTTATTTTATCGCACTCCTTTGACATCAAAGACACGTATAACATCTACTTTCAATGATTTATTTAGAGTATAACATTTTATTTAGATAAAAATTAATTTTAAATTAATTTATCAGAAAGATTTCTTAACGGTTGTATCAACAAGAATTATATGGTAGTATATTGAAGTATTTCTTGTTTTTTAGTGGAAGAATAATTATTTTTTTTCTGGTAGAAATGTATTATATTTCGTATTACAATATATTTCTATTCAAAGTTATTGGAACAAAAATGATTACAAAAGCACGATTATTGTTTTAGTGTCACACAATTTTGAAATTAGTCGAAATAGGAGCCGCGCGTTACTTAAATCGTTTAAGTCACCCCCTCCATACTTTCTCGCTCCTACATATCATATTTTCGCCTACTCCCCCTCCCATAATGCCCCCCCTATCATTTCCTATCCCTTACCCTACTCCCTACACGTAGTTCCTCACTCCTCACTTCTTTCCTACTCACCCAACCATTGATCCCCTCGCTTCCCCTCCCATTACTTCCCATACTTCCCCTCCTGACACCATCCCTACTTCCACTTCCCTCATTCACCTAGCTTTCCTTTTCGTCCCATCGAATTACTTTTCCTCACTTTCCATACACATTCAGCCCTCACCCAAAATGATTTCCCTCACTTCCCTGCTTCCCCTTATCTCACGCCCTTCCCATACTGTCGCTCCCCTTACCTCCCCTTACCTCCCATTTCACTTCTCCTTCCCCACTTCTCCATTTCCTCCCCTACTTATTATCACTTACCTACACCTCCTCTCGCTTCCACTCTTATCCTCCCCGCACTTCTACTCACTCATCCTACTACCATGCCCCACCCTCCCTTTCCTCCTCCCCTCTCACCACCTCATCTATTTCCCCTCCCCCCAAGTCTTCACCCTTCTCCTATACACCTGCTCTCCTTGTTCTTTGATTTCGCCCCCTCACTTTCCACACTTTCCCTTTCCAGCCTTCCTGTCACTTCCCCTTCCGGGGAAGATGGACAGTTGGACGAGCACCTGACCGAGACTATAAGGGTTCTTGTCCGAGGCTACGAAATACTAAACATTAAAATATACAATTGATATTATTACAACATTTTTTGTATTGTGCAATATCTATTACCGAAAATAATATAAAACAAGAGCAAGAACCAATTTTTCAATTGATGAAAATTGATTCTCAGCTTAAAATTAAAATTGTTCGAAATTGTAAATTTTATTATAGAAGTCCAAAGTTTTTTGTTTAAAATAAGCGACTTCCTGTAAAAGATGCTGATACAACATATTGTACTTAAATTGTTGTCAATATTTCTAGATTGTTGATAATTTTTCAATTGAAATACTAATTTTTAATGAAAAACATTAACATATACTACCGTCGAAAATTGTCCGTATGACTAGCGTGAGTACTATGAAAAATCACTAGTCACTTTGAAATGTTATTACTCATGAAAGATCGTTGAAAAACTTATGAAATTCCGAAAGAATTCCTCGAGTTTTGTACCTTGACTTCAATTTATTTCCGACGAAAAACATATATAAAATATACAACAAATTGTAATCTTTTTCGAAATATAATTATTCTTTTCTAAAAATATCGACTTCCGGTATTCAACAACATAAAATAAGATTGTTTTCCAAAAATTACAAATAACATTTTTTGACAATAAATACTAACATGACATAGAAAAATTTTAATCTTGGAAATATAATTTTTTTTCTACCAAACATACCAATCAGCGGTGTGAAACGCCAACCTAACCTCAAATTGAACAAAAATTTTGAACATTATCTAAAATCTAATGACTTTATAAAATAACAAATGCCAATTTTGCGATAAAAAGCACTAACATAGCATACGACAAGTTTTTAATATGAAAACAAATATAATTATTCTTTTCCAAAAATACCGATTTCCGGTATTTAACAACATAACCTAAGATTTTAGTTGAGAATTACAAATATCATTTTTTGACAATAAGTACTAACATAACATAGAAAAATTTGAATCTTGGAAATATAATTTTTTTCTACCAAACATGCCAATCTGCAGTGTGAAACGCCAACATAACCTTAAATTGAACAAAAATCTTGAACATTATTTAAAATCTAATGACTTTTTGAAATTATAAATGCCAATTTTCGACAAAAAGCACTAACATAGCATACGACAAAATTTTAATTCAAAGAAAATATAATTAATTCTTTTCTATAAATACCGATTTCCGGTATTTAACAACATAACCTAAAATTGTATTTGAAAAATTACAAATATAATTTCTTGACAATAAATACTAACATAACATGAGAAAATTTTAATCTTCCTGGAAATATAATAATTGCTTTTAGTAAACATATAAATTTGCGGTGTGAAACGCCAACATAACCTTAAATTGTACAAATATTTTGAACATTCACTAAAATCTAATGACTTTTTAAAATAAGAAATGCCAATTTTCGACAAAAAGTACTAACATAGCATACGATAAACTTTTAATTTAAAGAAAATATAATTATTCTTAACTGAAAATACCGATTTCCAATATAAAAGGCCAACATAACTTAAAATTGTACACAAATTGTGAATCCACTCTGAAATCTAGTGATTTCTTTAAATTACGAAAACGTGATTTTGTATCCAGTGATTTTTTAAATTACGAACAATACTATCATAACATACGAAAAATTTTAATATACTTTGAAATATAATTATTTTTTACTAATAATACGAATTTATGGTACAAAAAAATAGCCTATCCTTAAATTATTCAAAAAATTTGAAGCTTTGAAGTATAATTTTTGTTAATAAAAATAAAAATTTTCGATGAAAAACACTAATATAATAAAAAATTGTTCAACAATTTTAAATATTGTTCGAATTAAAATTATTTTTGTTAAAAAATACTAATTTTTTATCCAAACCGATAACGTAACATAAATCGTTAAAAAATTGTGAATCTTTTTTTAAATCTAATACATTTTTAATAAAAATTTCAATTTTTGAAAAAAGTACTATCACAACTCCAAGTCGTTCAAGATTGTACATTTGATTATTTTAAACAAAAATGGGAAATATTCTTGTCAACAAAAATGGTGAATATTCTTTGCGATTTAATACTTTTTAAATAAAAATACGAATTTTTGACGAAATTGGTATTTTCCCTTTGTTATCATTCTAATTTTATTATTTTAAAAATTGTATGGTAGTTAGATGTAGTTAGAAATTGGTGTTTCTAGCTTTAAACAACAGAAAATTATTCATAATTGTTAATCTTTAAAAAACTTGAACGTAAGCAAAAAACTAAAGTTGTTCGAAAATTGGGTGTCCTTAAAGTCTAACGATTCCTGATTAAAAATACAAATTTCCTGTAAAAAAGGACATAAAACCTGAAAATGTTGCAAATTTCACATTTTTTTTAAATTCAATGATTTTCGTTTGAAAAACCCATTTCCTGCATAAAACTCTGAATAACCTAACCAACAATTGTTGCCAATAGGGAATTTTGTTGATATTTTTTGTTTAAAAATGCTAACTTTTAATGGAAAAGCTCGACCCAACCGAGATCTTTTAGAAACTGTAAGTCTTCTTCGATAATTTGTGATTACAAATTAAAATTCTTTTTTGAAAGTACTAATTTCCAACAAAAAGGACGAAATAAAACATATATGATATTTTCAATCAATTATTAATTAATTTGAAAGTTTTTTTAACCGCCTAAAAGTATTAAGAAGCACCATGTTCCTCAATTCGCATATGGTTTTCTGTTATTTTTCATATTTATTTTAATTCATTTTTTCTTTATTTCTTATTTCTTCTAGCTTTAATTTTGAAAATTTCAAATTGAAACGACTTCCAGTGAATATCTGTTGAAAAATGATTATCAATGTACTTTAACCTGAAAGATAATTATCTTAAAACTAACAAAAATATTTGTTTTCTTTTAAATGAAGAAAAAGAGTAACGAAAGCCGTATGCACCTCTTTATCATCTCATATTTATCATATTGATAGACAGTCCACACTGGGCAAACAAATGATACAGGAATAAAAATCTGAATCAATAAGTATTAGCGTACGATTCGATCATTATCACTTAACACAATACCAGCTTTCATTACCTATATTATTTTTATTTTTACAATGTTATACGGCGTCTCCAGAGAATCGCAGACAAATTTGATTAGCGTTTTATGAGCATCATGCATTAAATTATGTAATAAAATACATGAAAGCAACACAGAAAAATATTATCTTACATGTTAATCAGAAATTCATATCTGGAATAATCATTTTTATGTTTTAAACAAGAATCTTCTGTTAGTTCAAATCAATCAATGTCATGAATTACATTAAGGTTTATATCGCTTATCCTCATCTGAAAGTTTGCTGACTTCCGTAAATCAGTCAGTATCCTTAAATTAACACCCTACCCATTTTTTAAATTAAAATCTTGATAAACGTTTGAATTGAAAAAAGATTTTCATTAATTTAATTAATTAAATCAATTTTCAATCAAGAAAAGGGAATTTAAAAAAAATAGCTAAATTTTCAACCAGACTGATGAATCTTCGATAAAAAAAAAAGAATTCTCAACAAAAAGTGTAATAGTTATTTCCAACAAAAAATATTACAACTTTCACAGAAAAACTGTCAAATTGAACTGAAAAATACCAATCTAATTGAATTTTTTACTGAAAAATACGAGATTTCATCAAAATAAGAGAATTTTCAACTGAAGAAGATCCATTTTCTAGCAAAAATGGACAAGCTTCATCTTTATAATAAAAAATTCACTTTCAACAAAAAAAAACGATCTTTCAACAAAATTCGTTAAATTTTTAACCAAAGAAATAAATTATTAATTAAAATGATACATTTCTAATAATAAAAAAATGTGCAACCAGTTATTTGAATTTTCAAGACAGAAGATAAATTTTCTATAAAAAATCTGAATAGTTAAATACTTAAATTTTGAGTTGAAAAAATTAATTTCCGATAGAAAAAAGCTAATTTTCAACCAGAGAAATAAAATTTTCACCAAAAATAATAATTATTAACAAAATACATGCATTTTCAACCAAATATTTTAATTTTTAATTGAATGTTCAACTAAAAAGGTTAAGTTTTCACAACAACAAAGAAGCATAAATTTTAAAGAAAATAGATGAATTTTCAATTGAGAAAGATAAATTTTTGTCAAAAAATAAAATAGTTGATTTTTCAGTTAGAGAAATAAATTTTTAAGCAAATAAAATATATTTTCAAAGAAATAGTTAAATTCTTAACCAAACAAATTAATTTTTTACCAAAAAGTTGAAATGGTCACCAAGAAGACTAATATTCTATTAAAAAAGACAAAGTTTTAGCAAAATACATAAATTTTCGAACAAGTAGTTGAATTTTTAACTGAAGATGATTGATGTTCAAACAAACTTGATATAGTTAAATTTTTAGTTAAAAAATCAATTTCCAATGAGAAAACTAATTTTCAAGCTAAAGAAATGAATGTTGAACCAAAAAGATGAATTTTTTACCAAAAAAATATCAGTTTTTAACAAAATACAATTATTTTCAATCAAATAGTTGAATTTTCAGCTGATGAAGATAAATGTTTAATCAAACATGGAATAGTCAAATTTTCAGTTAGAAAAATAATTTAAAAAAAGGTTAACAAAATAGTTCAATTTTGAATCAAAAAAGGTTTTTCAGTCGCTATTTAGAAATAACGAAAAATCCTGGAACCAAAGTAAGATTAGCAGGATGTTTTGTATACATCTTGAAAAATCTGGAAAACCTCTACAGTGTAAAGTTGTGAAGAACTAGCAAAAATTAACCCTTTGTTTTGGGTTTTAAAATTATTATTTGAATGTAAATAATACAATGAAAATATAAAAAAGGATCATTTTTCATTAATTGTAAAAATACCATTTTAACCATTTTAAATAAAAAAATAATCTGCTAATTTTGAAGAATTGTAAGTAAGTGGAAAAAATTGTGTCGATCTTATTGAATTTACTGAAATTTTCTCGCTATAATAAGGAAAATTTTGCAAATCATGTACGTTTTCAAATTATATAAGATTTTTTTTAAAATCTGCAACAAACTGTTGGAAAATAAACCGAGTTGATTTGGTCCTCAGTTCACTTTACTTCTAACTTGAAATTTTATACTGATTATATTTTTATTGATAAAAAATAGAATAAGTTATTCTTATTCATTGGAAACTAAATGATGGAACTTTATAAATAAACATCGGAGGTGACTCTTTATGGAAAATAAATGGAAAAACGCAGTTGAGTATTTGCGATCCAGTTCCCCTTCGTTTCAGAGGAAGGACACGTCGACCTAATTAAAAGAACTTTGAAGCGAGTTATTTTTTTTCTATTTTTCATAAAGTCTCTTCATATCTCATGTATATGATCACGAATATTTATTGTGAGTTCACATGCAAGTGGTGGCAATTAGCGAAATGTAAGCGTTAAAAATTTAGATTTCTTAACGCCAGGTACTGCCAGTTTTGCAGAAAGTTAGTAAACATTATCCTGGTGATAATGAGTTAATTAGAAAAATATATAGTATTCTACTATTCAGTTTCTTGAACTTCTAATCTAGGTTTTATAAAGTATTCTTTAATAATGATCTTTTGCTTCCTCATAGACGAAGCTTTGTAATTATACAATCTCGAAATTTTTTTAATACATTTAATTAAACGTTCCTCAATTTAAAATGTCTAATACATTTTCCTATAGATGTTATTTTGTTGACGAGGGTAATTAATAAGTGAAGATGTTATTCTGAAATTATTTAATGTTGTTGATTAGAAGTCCATATTTTCATTCAAAAACGAATAATCAACTGCGAGGTCTCACAGTTTAGTTAAACGTTGACGTTTCGACCGTTCTCCGACGGTCTTCATCAGAAATATAACGCAGAGACTGTACATTTGACTTTTCGTTTTTAAAGTGTTATTGTGCCCATTGTTATTAAATTTTCCAGTAAATGAAGAAAGAACGGAATTTATATTGAGTGTAATATTAGACCACGTATAAAATATTTTCAAGTTTAATTAAATCATTTTAACTCCGTCTGCAGGACGGACATAATTAAAATTTATTAAAAAACACAAGAGATGTCAGAATTGTTTTTGCATCCGTGCCATCCCGCAGATGAAAACATACACAATTCTAACATCTCTTGTGTTTCATAATAAATTTTAGTTTTGTCCGTCCTACAGACGAAGTCAAAATGATTAATTAAACTGAAAAATGTTTTATACATGGTCTGAAATTAGACTCGATATGAATTCCATTCTTTCTTCATTCACTGAAAAAAATTTTAACAATGGAAATAACAACACTTTTAAAAATAAAAGGTCAAATGCATAGTCTCTGCGTTATATTTCTGATGAAGACCGTCGAAGAACGGTCGAAACGTCAAAGTTCAACTAAACTGTAAGATCTCGCAGTTGGTTATTTATTTTTTTACGAAAATATGAACTAGTAATCAACAACATTGATTAAATTCAAAATAACTTCTTCACCTGTTTAATACAATGTTATAAGCAATTTTCCAGATATATGTACTAATATCTTAAAACTGACCGAAGGATTAAAAAAAAAATTATTGAATTATTTTTAACACTTTATAATATTTTAAAAATTGGTTTCTTATAGTACAATTTTTTCATTAACATAATTCAAAGTCGATGCAACAACATAAAAGATTCCTTGGTTCGAGATGAATCGATTGATCTATAATATTAATATACTTTGTTGCAGAGTAAGGAAGTTATGCTCTTTTATAACACTTGAAAAATCTATTTTAAACAGAAAAACTTTTTTCATCGGCATAATTTAAAGGTAATACATGAATAGAAAAGACTTTTTGATCATAAATTTTCAGATAAAACAGTTCGGATAATTTTCGTAAAAATATCATAAAGCTGGGAAAGGGATAGAGCGCGATGGAACTTCTGCCTTCCGTTTTCGAACTCGAAAAATCACCATTTCAAATAGAAAATTTGATTTATCTGATTTGTCATTGTATAAAAAAAAAATTGTTGTATTATTTTGAATTTTTTGGAAATTTCTGTTTCTAAAATTGATTGAAATGAAAACTTGATTTTGTTTGATATTTAGAAAATCACTAATGCTATGAGGATGCAAAGTGCTCGTGAAATCAGTAACATATAATTATAAATACAAACAAAGTGGAAACACTCGAGATCGAATTCACGGCTAGTTTTTATTTTTTCCCTAACTTCCTTACATTATTACGATTATAATTTAAAATATAAAATTACTTCGATTTTCTATTTTATTTTAAATCACACTGTGGTTAAGATAAATAATGGACATTATATTAAAGTCTTGTTAAGCATTTTTAGCCTAGTCTTCATTAACAATGTTACGAACTTAGATAACGTTTAATAGGTTACCTTATGATAAAATTTAAGAATTTGTTGCGAATTTTTCGAAAAATGGCCGTATATTCTTTTCCTATTTTTCAATATTTACTATTGTAGTTTTAGATTGGAATTCATCACTTTTGGTTGACAATTCTACTATTAGGTTGAAAAATGGAAAAATTAATTATTATCGTGAAAATGCAACTATTTGTTTTTTAAATCATCTTTCCTGGATACAAATTCAGCTAATAAGTGGACGGTGGTACTAATTTGATGAAAATTTGTTTTTTATTGTTGAAAATTCATCTCCTTCGCTAAAAATGTACCTATTCTGTTGAAAATTGATTCTTTAAACTGAAAATTTATTTATTTCATTTTTTGTTGGAAATTTACCTTTTCAGGTAGAAAATGAATCTTCTAGGCTCAAAAATCATCCATTTTGGTTAAAGATTCAACTAATTGGTTGCAAGTTGTACTACTTTGTTAAAAACTCTTTTTTTAAGATTCATCTCTTTGGTTAAAAATTGAAGTATTTTGTAAACAATTAATTTTTAAAGCTAAAATTTAATTATTCTATTTTTGGTTGAAAATTTATCTTTTTGAGTTGAAAATTCAACTATATTATTTAAAATTAGTTTTTTTGTTATTTCAGAATTAATTTGTCAAACCCAAAATTTTGCAGAAAATTAAACTATTTTGTTGAATTTTTTTTGAAGATTCACTTTATTGGTTGAAAATTTGCTTTTGTTTGGTTAAAAATAAATTTTCTTACCCACAAATTTATTCATTCCATTTTTGGTTGAAAATGTACCCTTTCTAACTCAAAAATGCAAGTATTTCGTGAAAAATTCCTGTAGTAATTTAAAAATACGTTTTCTGGCTGAAAATTAATCTTGTACGTTGAAAAATCATCTTTTTGATTGAGGATTCAACTATTTTTTGAAAAATTCGTCTCTCTGTGTTGAATTTAACTGGTTGAAAATCCTTTTTTTTTTGTTGAAAATTCATTTTTCAAACACAAAATTTAACAATTCCATTTCTGGTTGTGAATTTATTCAATTTGAAAATGCAACTTTGTTTTTGAATTATCTTTTCTGGATCAAAATTCAACTAATTAGTGAACAGTGGAACTAATTTCATGAAAATTCATTTTTCGTTGTTGAAAATTCATCTCGTTTGTTAAAAATTTATCTATTTTGTTGAAAATTATTTCTTTAAACTGAAAATTTATATATTTCATTTTTGATTGAAAATTTGTTTTTTCAGGTAGAAAACTAATCTTGTTGGCTACAAAATCATACATTTTAGTTAAAGATTCAACTAATTGGCTGCAAGTTGAACTACTTTGTTAAAAATTCATTTTTTGTTGTTGTAGAAGATTCATCTCTTTGGATAAAAATTGAACTATTTTGTAAAAAATTAATTTTTAAAACTAAAAATTTAACTATTCCATGTTTGTTTGAAAATTTATCTTTTTGAGTTGAAAATGCAACTATTTTGTCCAAATTTTTTTTTTTTTTTTAGTTCAGAATTAATTTGTTAAACTTAACATTTTGCAGGAAATCAAACTATTTGTTTGCATTTTTTTTAAAGATTCACCTTATCGGTTGAAAATTTGCTTTTGTTTGGTTAAAAATAAATTTGTGTACCTAAAAATGTATTGCTTCCATTTTTTTGTTGAAAATGTATACTCTGTAACTCAAGAATGCAACTATTTGGTAGAAAATTTCTGTATTAATTTAAAAATTCGTATTTTTTGGCAGAAAATTAACGATTTCATTTTTGGTTAAAATTTGATCTTTTTGACTTCAAAATTCAAATGTTGGTTGAACATTCTTCTTTTTTAATTAAAAGGTAACCTTCTTTTTGTTCCCAAGTCCAGTGTCCCAAGTCCCAGTGTATTTTGATTTTAAAAAATCAACTTTTTTCGTTGTAATAAACTGTTGAAAAATTTATTTTTGTATTTGTTGAACGGAAATTTTTTAAACTAAAAACAAAACATTCCATTTTTCGTTAAAAACTTATTTTCTTTTGTTGAAAATTAATTTTTGTTGTTGTTGAAAGTTTAATTAGTTTTTTGGAAAGAAATTTTTTCGTAGAAAGTTCAACTGGCTTGTTGAAAATTTAGAATTTTCATATTGATGTTGTTATAAATCCACAAGGTGAATGTAACCATTTTTTAGTTAATCTAAAAATACACTGGCATTAGTTTCCATGAAAGGATGCAAAATCGAAACGATCGATTTTCCTAGTGTAATTTTCATTCGTTTATGCAATTGGAAGTTCCTTGAATTCCAATCATTATGCTCTTGTGTAGGTACATAATCTGCTCATTATGACAAATTTAAAAATTCAGAGGAATTCATGACATGATTATTGAGCAATTCAATAAACATCATGAGTATTCAGCTCGAGGTAAAAATAATATTTTTTGCTTTAGAAGCATTTCATGCTGTACATTCTATTCATGGTAAGCAGTCTTTTTTCACTTTTGAAATCTAATTATTTTTATTTACAATGCGCATTTTAAAGCAAATAACAAATTCACATTCTAATGGATATTAAAATCAGTACGAAGTCGTTCATATTACATAACAAAGTCTTTCAATATGAGTTGAATTTTCAACAAAAAAAAATTAATTTTCAACTCAAGAAAATAAGTTTTTAACCAAAAATGTAATAGTTAAATGTTAATTTTATGAAAAAACTTTCCGACAAGAATAAAAAAGTATTTTCCTATTTGATTTAAAGAAAAAAAGACAAAGTTTGAACAAAATAGTTGAATCCGCAACCACATAGACGAATTTTCAACAAAAAAGTCAAGTTGTTAAGTTATAAAGTAGAATTTTTTTTTAAAACAGTTGACCTTTGAAGCGAAAAATACAAATTTTGAACAATCAAGGTTAATTTTAATTAAGAAAGATAAATTTTCAACCAAAAAGTTTAATTTTTAACCAAAAAAGAAGAATTTTGGATCAAAAATGAAATCGTTTAATTTTGAGTTTGAAAAATATATTTTTTCCAATCGATTTTTCAACCAGTTTAATTCAACCAAAAAAGACGAATTTTTCACAAAATAGTTAAATACTCAACCAAAACGATGATTTTTCAACAAACAAGATTTATTTTCTACTGAAGAAGACGAATTTTTTAAAAGAAAATACATGAATTTTCTACGAAATAGTTGAATTTTCAATCTATGAAATATACATTTTCAACCTAAAATCTAATAATTAAAATTTTAGATAATAGATTTAATTTTTAACCAAACGAAAACGAATTTCCAACAAAAAAGATGAATTTTCACCCAAGTAGCTGAATCTATAATTGAAGAATATGAATTTCCAACAAAATACGTGCATTTTTAACAAAATTGTTAAATTTCGAAGCAAAACAGTTAAATCTTTTACCGGAAACTATGATTTCTCAACAAAACATTTAATTTTCTATGAAATACTTAAATTGTTTAATAAATAGTTTACTCTAAAAGCAATGAGTTATATGTTGTACCAAAATAGTTTAATTTTTAACGAAATATTTTAACGCTTTATCGAATAGTTGAATTTTCAAGCTAAAAAATGAGTTTTATGCGAAACATTTGTATTTTTAACTAAGAATGTAACTTACAACCAAATTGTTGCTTTTCTTTTGAAATTAAAAACATTTGAATTGAGCTGAAAATACAAAATCATTTAATCTTCAACCAAAGCAGATTATTCTTTAAGTGAACAGTTGCATTTTTAGTCAAAAAGCATAAATTTTCAACAAAGAAAAATATTTTGCTACAAAAAAAGACGAATTTTCAACAAAATACATACATTTTCAAGTAGAAAAGGTCAATTTAAAACCAAAAATAAAATACTTGAATATTTATTTGAACGAGGTTATTTTATAACCAAAAAAACAACAAATTTTTAACCAAATAGTTCAATTTTCAACGTAAGAGATTAATTCTTAACTGATGAGATGAATTTTTTGCAAAAAATGTACTTTCGACCAAAGAGCTTAAACTTCAACCGAATAGTTGAATTTTGAAACAAAAGATGACTTTTTAACTAAGAAGATTAACTTTCCACCAGAAAACACGAATTTTCAACCAAAAATGGAAAAGTTCAATTTTCAGTTTTAAAAATTAATTTTCGACAGAATAGTTAAATTTTCAACTAAAAAGATATATCTTCAACACAAAAGAAAAATTTTTTAACAAAGCAGTTCAACTTTCAACCTGTTAGTTAAATTTTAAACTAAAAAAAACGAATTTTCAACCAAATAGATCAGTTGTCAACAAAAAAGATCAACTTTTAACCAATGAGTTGGATTTTTAACCAAAGCAAAAATATTTTGTTAACAAAATAGTTGCATTTTTAACAAAATAGTGAAATTCGAATCCTAGTAGTACAGTTGTTAACCAAACGATATGATTTTTAAACCAAACATACAATAGTAGACTTTTCGACCAAAAATATTAATTTTTAACAAAAGATATTTTAATTTTCTTTTTTTTTTAGCGAAACCCGAGAAAAGGGTGAAGTAGAGGAAGTATTCTGAGTACAGGGAGAAAAGAACTCTTTAAAATAGAAGAAAATAGGAGCATAAGGGAAAGAGAGTGAAATATGAAAGTGATTTTCAAACATATTAAGTTATTTTTGAACTGTACCATTCCGAAGCCATTATATATTATATAATTAAAAATCTATTTTTAATGAAATTATTTATTTTAGAATTTATAACTTTTATTTCTTCTCAATGCATAGTAAAAATATGCCAGTTCCAAATGAATAAAAAAAGGAACTCAGTTTGCACTAGTTTTTATCACTTCACAATTTCCCTTAAATTTGAAGAAAAACTAAATATTGAAATGTTGAATAACAAGTAATATCATTAACTTTGCATTATAAGTTTCTTATTTTTCCTATATAAGGGAAAAAATTACATCTGTCTAAGCAATTTGAATTTTGTTCTGATTTCAAATATTGAGATTTGTTTCCAACCAGTGAGAAGAAAAGAAAATAATATTTTCCAGAATCATCATTATTTAACATGTGCCCTCTCTGATATTTGTTGCCATTTTTCACTTTAGGAACTCATAAATATTCTCTTGATCCAAATAAAAAATATTCACAACTTTTCTGTAATCCATCGTGTACTGAATTAACCTTCTTAAATTTTTCATACTAACTACAAAACTTTTTTCCTCAGACTATTATTGACAATATTACAGAAAAATGTTTGCTTGAAGCAATCCAATATTTTTTTGACCCTATATAAAAGATAGAATTTGTTTAATTTGAATAATATTTATTCAAGGTTAACAATGGCGCGTTTGAATAGAATAAATTTTATTTAAATCAAAAAAATATTTGTTTAACCCTATATCAAAGAAAGAATTTGTTTCATTCAAACAAACATTTTCACAAGACTCGTTTGGACTTAATATTGAAAAGTTGGAAATCGTTTTCCTAAAACTCATTCAAGATTTATAAACTTTCAGTACCCGACTATTTTTATACTTTTTACAAGACAAATTTTGTCCGTGTTGATACTCCTTTTACTTTAGATTTGAAAGTCTGATTGTGAGTGACTGAAACAGAAACCTAGAAGGAGATTTGGATGACAAAATGGTTAGGATACAAAAAGTTATTGACGATAAATCTGGTGTATGGCATTCCTAAGATAGCGCTTTACCCACTGAAAGTCATTACGTCGCTGCAAAGTAATTCCCAACTAAATAAGTAAAGCAATAAATACATAATGCATCCGGCAACTTTTCCCACAAGCAACCCGGGCAACGTTGAGGAGCCAGTTCTATGAAATCATGCATCTCACAGTCTTGCGTATGATGTTCCTATTGAGTATTTATATCCCGGCTTTATATAATTTATCCTCAATATATTTGTTTTGTTTTGTTCTTGTTGATGATGTGACTCAGGGTGGCCACAGACCGAGAAATCCATGAGACTGGAATTTTGGCTACTGGGAAAATAACCGAGAATTTTTTTGATAACCTGGAACTTTTCGGAATTATTTTTACTTTAGAAATAAATATCGTCTCGCTCCTCGAAAAAAATGTGTTTGAAAATGTACCCGGTGTTACCAACCTTATCTGTTCAAATATGTCCTCATGGCTATTTATCATGTTTATGGAAAAGTATGGACGTAATGACCATATCGAAAATACCTTTATAATTTTACAGCAGCTAAATAAAAAGAAAGACTCCCTTCCTACCTCAACTAGGATTCTATTAGTAAAAAGCTTAATTTTGCCATTTTTTTGATTATGGTTGCATTGCATTCGATGACATCACGGATAACTTAAATAGAAAATTGGAACAAGCCTTGAATGCATGTATACGAGACCCCTCAATACATATTTGAATTATTCACCTTTGTTTATAGAAATCCTAACCAGGCAAGACTTCGTGATAGAGGTTTACT
>JAABKJ010004147.1:0-24791 GCA_011634705.1 Andricus grossulariae
TCCGCATGCAGATGAAACCCGTATATCACGTCACTGTGTAACCGAAATTGAGCAAAGAATCCTGAGGAAAAACAACCTTATACTTTTTGGTCTCCCTGAGGATGCCATTCCCCAGGCGAGTGATTCCAATCAAAATTACTCAATCATAGTCAAGCTTTTCACAGGGATTATCCCTAGTAGCCTGATCAAAAACCTCAGAGCCTTTAGACTCGGTACCTTTTCGCAGGCACAGCAAAAACCACGACCAATGAAGATTGTCTGCGAGACAGAATCCTCAGCGCATGCTCTGCTCCGATCCTATTTGGAAGCCAAACGAGACTCGAAGAACGACGTGAAGCTGAAAGGCCTTTGGTTGACACTGGACAAAACAAAAACCCAGCTCGAGGAAACTGCAGCAATGAAGAAAACCCTAGAATCTCGTCGGCAAGCAGGCAAGGAGGATCTGAAATTGGTATTTCGGCGCGGGATCCCAGTTGTCATGAAAGTTATGAGGGGAGAAAACTGGACAAACTGAACGTTCGAAGGCGAGGATGGACGACCCCAAAAAGTGAGATAGTAAGTGAACCCCCGTTCGCACATTCGAGCGCTGGAGATAAGCCTTTACCAGTATATTATCAGAACGTCAGGGGCTTACCCACCAAATTACTATTATTGTGAAAGTCTGTTCCTCTTAGACGAATTAGAATTATAGTCCTTACCATAACGTGGTTATATAATAACATAAATTCAACTGAATTAGGTTTCAATAATTTGGATGTCTTTCGTTGTGATCGCAGTGTATCTACGAGCGTGGAGGGGTGTCTTGATAGCCACTGACTGCTGCTTAAGGTGTGTTCAGCTCTTCACGAACGCTGACACGGTGGAGCATGTTGTGATTAAAGTAGAATTTGGAACAGATACATAAATATTTGGAGTTTTCTACATTCCACCAAATGCAAGCCTTGAGAAATATGTCGACACGTGTTCCGTTCTAGAAGATGTATCATGTTCTTTTCCAGAGGCAGCCGTCAGCATTCTTGGGGACTTTAACATGCCTTATGCCACGTGGAACTGAAATCCTGACCGAGGGCCCAGTTGCGTACCCAAACAGGGTTCTTATCAAATGCATGTAGACATCTGCAATACAGTCTCCGAGTTTCTCGATTACTTAGGTTTACAACAAATAAACACAAACGTAAATGTCTACGGTTCCCTCTTAGATCTTGTCATAACGAACTCTAGTTTTGACCACGTGAGGCTGGCTATCGATCGGCTCTTACCAATTGATAATTACCATCCTCCCTTGAATCTCGAAATAAGTAGGTGCAACATACCATGTGAATCTAACGACAGAACCACGTATGTCAAATATAACTTCAAGAGAGCAAACTTTGTAGCACTAAACTTATTTTTTATGCAAATCGATTGGGACAACCTCCTACATAATGTCACCATAGATGAAGCTGTCGAGACACTCTATGCGCACCTTTTTGTCGCATTTGACCAATTTGTGCCTCTCAAAATAATTGAAGCGTCTACCTACCCATTCTGGTTCAGCAGTGAATTAAAAAAACTAGTAACTGAGAAGAAAGTAGCCCATCTTACTCATGAGAAATCACGTAAACTAGCTGATTACATTCTTTTCTCAGGTCTCAGAGCTCAGTGCAAAACTTTATTCGATTACTGCTATAAAAAATATATTACAGATACTGAAAATTGTATAATAGCGAACCCTGCATCCTTCTGGGCCTACGTCAATGCTACACACAAAAACACCAGTATCCCGAATCAGATGTTACTAGGCGATGAGCATGCTAACACCTGTGAAGGCATTGCCGGGCTTTTCGCAAAATATTTTAAATTGGTATATTTCGATCCTAGCACTAGTGAGCCCCATTTCAATTTGGCAGAAACTATAGATTTCTCAAACTTACAAATTAGCCCCGAAGAGATTAAAATCAAGTTACTTGAACTCGATGTAAGCCAAGGTGCGGGATCAGACGGAGTACCCCCCGCTGTCTTGAAATCTTGCTGTTCTTAACCTATGGTGCCGTTGCACATTTTGTTTAACAAGTCTATCGCGGAAGGGTATTTCCCATCTGATTGGAAAAAAGGCATCGTAGTTCCGATCTACAAAAATGGAAATCAGAACGACGTTGCCAACTATCAGCCCATAACTATTCTCAACGCGATCCCGAAGGTATTTGAAAACAGTGTACACGATAGATTGTACGAAGCTTCTGATAATATCTTTGCAGAGGAACAGCATGGTTTCATGAAGAGGAGATCCACAACTACAAACCTCTGCGTTTACACGCACTATCTCGCAAACAAACTAGAGTCGGGAGATCACGTGGACGCAGTCTATACAGATTTCTCTAAAGTTTTCGACAAAGTCGATCATAACATTCTCGTGGCAAAGCTTGAAGAACTTGGTGTCTCTAGAAAAATGCTCTCATGGTTAGAGAGCTATCTAATCGATATATTTCAGGCAGTTCGTGTCGATAATAATTTCTCAGAATCATTTCATGCAACCTCAGGAGTACCACAAGGATCGCACCTTCGCCCGCTCATGTTCCTCCTCTACATCAACGAAATCAGCGTCATCTTAAAATTCTGCTCATTTCTTTTCTTTCCCGATGATCTTAAACTATACAAGGCTATTCATGCCGTTTTGGATAAGTCGGATGCCGTTGAACATTAAAAAGTGTGTGGTTGTAACCTTCTCTAGAAAAAAACTGACGCTTCGACACACTTACACGCTAGGTGGGGATGAACTTGAGAGGGTTACCAGGGTGCGTGACCTGGGCCTCCTTTTTCACAACTCCCTGTCATTTAAAGACCTAGCGTCGAACGCGATAAATAAACCTCTAAGAGCTGTGGGCTTTGTCACGAGAAATGCTACTAAATTCAGGAATCCGCTAACCCTAAAAACTCTTTTTTTCTCACTGGTCAGGCCTCACCTTGGATATGCATCTGTGATCTGGTCGCCTTGTTCTAGCATCTATAAAGTAAAACTTGAGCGAGTTCAGAATCGATTTTTGCGATTTACAGCAAGATAACTTGGAATAACAATGGCAAGATTTGACCATGACTACAGTGGCATAAGAGCGCTACTAAATGCTCAGCTAATTTCAGTACGATTCCTGTTCGCCGATTTGTGTTTTGTCTACAACGTCATCAACAACTATGTAGATTGTCCAAGCATTTTGTCAGAAATAAAATTTAATATACCATCGAAAGCGACAAAAAAAGAAGAACGAGACGCAATCATTATTGTGCACTATTCAAATTAGCATATCATCGTACGAACTATGGGGCAAACACGGCGTTGACCAGAATTTGTAGAGAAGCGAACAGATTTAATAATGAACCTGACTTTTTTGAGGTCTCATCGTTTCGATTTCGACTATCTGTTTTTTTCGACTAGCCTGTTCACTGTGCAAATAAATAAACAAATAAATAAATATGTCGTTGAAGTTCCTCCACACATCATTTACTCTCCAGTCGCCGTCAGGACAATAGATCATATACAGCTGCGAATAGTCGATCAAGAAGGGCATTTAGTCAACTTTCGAGGTGAAGTCATAAGGATTCGATTGCACATAAAGTCTTTGTATTCGAAAGTTAATACCTCAGAACGTAAAATTCCTAGCAAGTCAAGGTCTGAAAGTCACACATCTCACAAAAAGAAGAGAATAAGGAGATTCAAGATTTTTTGTACCTATACCTGTATTTTTATATATCGACGTTGGATTATTTGTCAGGGAAAGGGGCATTTTAAATATAAAAATGTCCATAATTTTTTATGAGTCTATTGCATAAGTTCACTTCACATTCAAGGAAGATTGACTAAGGCTAATGGAAATTCAGTTACTAATACAGCTTTAGTTAATAGTGGAATATGTCATTTATTCAGAGGTAAGATACGAGCTCAATACCATTGAGATTGATAAAAACAAAAATGTGGCTCTTACGAGTTTAATGAAAAATTACGTTTCCATGGATTCAAGTAGGATCAGATTTTTTGAAAACGCAGGATGGCTCGATTTTAACAATAAAGAAGTATTAACCAATGAAAACGGTTATTTTGATGTAGCTATATCTCTTACAAGGGGGGTTAGTTTGGTGTCCGGCGCCGATTTTTTTTACATTGCAGGTGAAAAGAGGATCCCAGACTATGAAAAAAAAATTTTTGGGCAAACGTTCACATTTAGGGGTTGAAATCACCCCTTCTACATTTTTGAGACTTTTAGTGTTTTAAGAGATAACATTGTTTTATGTTTATCGTTTTTACACAAAATTGTTATAATTGATACTGTATTAAAACATTAGCCTGAGTTGTAAAAACACTTCCCCTCTAGAGTATCATCATTTAGAAAATCTACCCCTAGAATGCTTCGCCATGACATATGTATTTTAAGATTTTGGACTTTGTTGCTGCAAACATCTTGTTTTGATATTAAATTATGTTATGAATCATCAGTGTTATTCTAAATAACTCCTAAATTACGTCTCATCCACCCTTATAATATTACCAATGAATAAGAAATGTATTTATTAATATAACATTTCTGTAAGTAAAGGATTACAATATTTGGGTTGGGTAATCAATAATACTATAACTGATTTTTTGTTAACGACGGCACTTGTTCTCATATTAATAAACCCTTGTTATGTAAAAACGATATGATTGAGGGTAAGTGTATATGTGTACAATTTTTCAACGGAAATATGTACAAGCCTGAACCCAAATAAAAATTCTTTAAACAGTTATGTTGTATGTATCATCATTAAAATTGCCTGCTAACAAAACATGAAAAGATTTTTAGGGGTAGTTTTTACATAACGAGGGCTTATTAATATAAGAACAAGTGCCATCGTTAAAAAAAAATCAGTTATATTATTATTGATTGTCCAAACCAAATATTTTAATCCTTTACTTACAGAAATGTTATATTAATAAATATATTTCTTATTCATTGATGATATTATAGGGGTGGATGACACGTAATTTAGGGGTTATTTAGAATAACACTGATGATTTCAAATAGAATTTAATATCAAAACATGATTTTTGTAGCAACAAAGTCCAAAATCTTAAGCTACATGTATATCATATGGCGAAGCATTCTAGGGGTAGATTTTCTAACTGATGATACTCTGGAGGGTAAGTGTTTATACAACTCACGCTAATATTTTAATACAGCATCAATTAGAACGATTTTGTGAAAAAACAATAAACATAAAACAATGTTACCTCTTAAAGCACTAAAAGACTTAAAAATGTAGAAGGGGTGATTTCAACCCCTAAATGTGAACGTTTGCCAAAATTTTTTTTTTATTCATAGATTGGGATCCTCTTGTTACCTGTAAAGCAACAAACAAATCGGTGCCTGACACCAACCTGACCCCCCTTGTTAGTAGGATATTCGGTTTTACGGAGGATTATCAAAAAATAATAGTTTATGCTGAGCATGAGCTCATATTGATTATATCAAAAGATGATACGAATGCTATTATGCAAACAGCGGCAGGAGAGACGGTTGAAGCTTTTAAAATTGCAATTAATAAGGTGGAGTGGTTATTACCTTATGTGAGACTATCGGATCAACGGAAATTCAAGTTACTGAAGTATATTGAAAAAGATCCACCAATTCAAGTGAGTTTTCGTTCATGGGAATTATATGAGTATTCAGTTCTGCCAACTAAATCTAAACATATCTGGACCGTAAAAACTTCTACTCAATTGGAAAAACCTAGATTTGTTATATTAGGATTTAAAACAAATAAGACAAATATTGGTACTGTCAGGGACAATTCCGCTAAATCAAAATGTTACTAGCTAGGAACTTAGATAGGGACAGACGGCCGAAAGATGTCCTAGGGGGTAGTTCGTGCTGACGATCGAGACGAGCGAGTCTCTTACATGTACTCGACGTTTATCTATTGAAATAAAGGTTAATATATTGTTTTACATCCGTGCGTATTCAATTTAATTGACTTGACCTAAATGCCCTTTATCAGTACTGTAAATTCCAGTTATTTTGATCACTGCAAAATATCTTGTGTAAAATCATTTCGAAACTCCCAATGCTATCCATACGGTAATTTAAATTTAGATTTTGATAAAAATCAGTATGCTTTATTGTATGAAATGTTTGCGAATTTTCGATCAACATGTTATAGTAAAGAGCCTCAGACTTTATTATCAAAGAAAGTTTTGTGCAATATGCTCCATTAATGGTAATTGACTGCTCGAAACAAAATGAAGCTTTGCAATTTGGACCAGTAGATATTCGCTTGGAATTTCAAGCAAAATAAAATTTCCCTGCGCGAACATCAGCATATTGCCTTATATTTCGTGACCGTATTGTTGATTATAAAACAGTCAGTGGTGTAGTAAGGAAATTGGTTTAAAATTATTATATCAAAATTGTAAAGTAATTAATTTTAAAGAAAATGTAAAAGATATGTCTTCTTTTTAAATAAATGGAAAAATAGATCATTAAAACTGCCTTTCATTTCATATATCCCCATGTGTGTTATGTGAGTAGGCATAAAGTAGTTCAAGGTTACAACTTTGTCAATGACCGACTAAAGAATTTGCTTTAGGTCAGGTCCAGCATCGAGTATCAGACTTTGATGGGCGTTCATAAATAGATGTTTCGAACCTCCAAGAGATATAGTCTTTTAAAAATTATCGTTTGAAGCTTTTAAAGAGTTTAATGTTACTTTTTATTTCAAATTTTCTTTCAAATTCAAAAATTAATATTGATAAATTTTCATACTATTCATCAATTTTTAATTTAGACATTTTTTTTTAACTTAGAAATTTTATCTTGCAGAGAACCTCAAGATTTTTAGGTTTTTAAAATTGTTTTATTCGATCAAAATACTAAGTAAACTTCTAACAATTTCTTACATTAAATGTGATATCCCGTAAGTCCGCATCCTCTTCATAAATTTTGAAATATTTATAAGCTTAAACTCTAAGTTCTCGAATGTTTAACTTGAACTTAAATCCTAAACTCTTTGATCTAAATTATTTCACTTATTTAAAAAAAATAAACTTAGAATATTGAACGAAGGAAGGGGAAAAATGTAATTCATTAAAGATATTTACAAAACTCGTAAAAGTATATTTAATTTAATTAGAATAAATTAAGGTCTTTGTTTAAACAATCTTACTTTGTGAATAACTTCAAATTTCATATATCATAAAATAAAAAAAATCATTTTCACTTTCAATACTATATAATGTAAGTTTTTTATAAATAATTTAAAATTATTTGAAGAAATTAAGTAAAATTATGAAATATTTGTGAAAAAAATGTATACTTCTTGTCATCGTCCACATAAACACGCTCACATAAACTCGAGGAGTGTTCAAAATAAAATAAAGTCTGAATCTCAACTTTCATGTACGATTCGTTGTTCCTTTTTTAACACCTCTAAAGCACACTCACACATTTGAACTTTCTGAAATATTCTTTTTTTTAAATCGCAGGCACTTTTTGAAACAATTGTTTAATTACTCCTCCACGAGGATGTTACTTTCACTGCACTTCAAACATCCGCGATTCCAGAATGACCACCAGATTCACTTTCCACTTCTTCCGAAATTCTTATAACGTGGAAGTTTTCAGACTCATTCTTGATGAGTTCAGCCCTCACGCCATTAATTTCAATAACTAGCTGGTCCGATACATTATCACCTTCCACTGCTATAAAGCCGTAAAACTTCATGGCAGCTACAATGGCGCACAATGCCCGCAACTCCTGGATAGTGTGAACTGCAATCCAATCGTCAGAAATAGTTGTGTACTGCGCGTAAAAGCAGTACCTGTTGGTTTCAATGGATTGAAGTTCCTTTCTGGCTAGAACTTCAGTCGGTTGAAATATGATGTTTAGCTTGCGAAACCAATATTGCCCTTCATCGGTCAATAATTCTGTGACAATTCCTTGGAATTGGACGATCACCTCAGCCTCTGCTTCTAGTTCTCCACTCATTACCTCATCTTCCTTCGTAGCGATAGTTGTAAAGAGCACAGCCTTCACAATTTAGCTTCCCGTTCTTTCCAGCCAGTCAGTTGGAAATTTGACATCAGTCATGATGATCATGACATTTTTTCTGAAATAAATTTTTCTGTTAATTCTCTAAGAGCAAAACTGTATAAATTAAAAAATTTTAAATCAATATTAAAATTTTTTTAAATATATAAAATATCATATGATTTAAAAGCTATTATCTTTAATTCCTTAAAAAATTCTTTGCCATAATTACAATTTTTTTGTTGAGAAACTTTTGTTGAATTTGTAGATAAATTATATCCTTCCTTGCTTGAAAGACGCTTGATAAACTTCAGAACTATCGAGAGTAATTGAAGCTACTTCTATCCTAAAGACCCTTTATATTACAGATTTTTTTATTTAATTAAAAGAAGAGATCATATTCTTGATAGATTGAGTGACAGCGAAAAAGAAACTAATAATAAAGAACTTGGTCATTTAGATCTGGACGGATGTATATTGAAATATGATACACACCTCGCTCCAAGTCGACGTGAAGAAAAATTTAGATAGTAGTTAATACCAGCAGCAAAAAAAAAAAAGTTTTTGAACTGTTTAAAAAAATAATTATTACTATTTGAAAAAGGTATAATTTTATATTCTATTATAGTTGTTTGTAACCCCAAGGCAAAGTATCCGTAGTACTTGGGAGAATCATCTTCTTATCATGCTGCCAACTGAGGGCTCGTTTCTTCAGCCTTGTAGTATAAACTTCATGTTTTTTTACTTCTAATTAAATGGTGTGTTTTGACTAAATTAAAAAAAGTAACTTCCTAAACTCATGAAATGTAATTGATCCTAATGTAGAAGCCTTTACACCCTTAGCCTTTTTTCGCTCTTTTTTATCATCCATAACTTTGAATGTATATCGTTTTTAACGTAGCCCGATAAATTATGTCATTATTTTACTGTTATTTTCATCTTTCAATAAACCTAATTTTTTTATTGGCTAATAGTATTCCGTAAATATTATTTTCAGGATAATCTGAGGTGTCAAATAGTTTTGAATCTCGTTTAATATACTTGTAAAAGTTTTGTACTGTTAAATGGTAAATTAAACTATCTGTATCAGTGTATAGTAGTTTAGCTTGAGCATTAAAAATTTTTTTCTATATAATCGCAATAGAAATCATAAATGTACAACTTAGAAATATCTAAGATAGCAAATCGCACGTAAATAGGCTTGTCAAAATTAACATAAAGTTCTATTATAAACAAATGTTCATAAAAAATGTCACAATTATGAAAATTTGGTTTTGCAATTATGGCTTTAGCTCCATACCTCCCTTACCAATTTTTTTATAATTCGAACGTTTTTATGATTTCTAACGTTCTCCATAGTTTTACCGAAAACCGAATTGTTCATCAATTTATAAAAGTTTTTTTCAAAGTCATTAACCGTTTTTTTCTCTATGTTCCGTGTTCAAATCAATATATTTTTCTGACCATGGTACTTGATTCAATCTCAATATTCTGTGAATTTTAATTAATTTAATTCCTAATTGCAAGTAATACGTGCTTTTTTCTTGACAGTTAATGAGTTAATAATTTTAGCATTTCACATTCTGGAAGGAGATGTAATTAATGCTCCGGGCATAAGGGTAGGTCCCTTTGGAGATCATGAAGTTCAATTGGGTAATCTAAATCGACCTCAAGTATGCATCCTATGGGTGAATTATCAGATATCTCTATTCCGTCAAATCCTTGAAAGACATTTACCCATTTAAAATGTGAAAATGGTAAAAACTCACGCATTGCAGCACCATGTAAATTATTAACATCAAAATACATCAAATATGATTCTTCAATTTTGTCATCGAAATCTGCCCCCATAAATTTGTTATTTGCCTTAGCATATCTATTGAAGCATTGCGATACACCACCTCGAATAACTTTTTCAATAAATAGTATCTTCTCCATATCAGTTAACAATTCAAGTTCAATACCTGTTAATTTGAACATTGCATCAAAGGCTAGACCTGGTGGTGTGAAATAATGCAAAGGATCCAAATTATAAGTTGAAAAACAAGTGTCTCTAAAATTTTCGAAAATATCGGCTTCAAGTAAAACATCCGTTTTTAAATATAAATCCGAATACTTCCTTAAAGTTTTTAAGTTGAATGTTTCCCAAACTGTGCATGCATGAGAGTCGTCTTCATTAGAAATCTCTTCATCATTTAGTGTCGAGTAAAAATAATTTTTTGAGGATAATTGACCTTCTTCTAATTTATCCAAGTTATCAATATAATTGTGTGGAAATACTCCTTTTATGATTGATAGTTTGAATTCATCATCAGTTTTACAATTTTTTCTCGTGATTGTTTTTTATCATTTCCTAAATAACTTGCTAATTTAACAAGTCTTCTTGGCATAAATCTGAAAGGATCAATAAATTTAACATAAAAATTTGTTCCATCTACAAATTTCTGGTATCCCGTGGGTAATCTGATCATTCAAATTGCACCCCTGATGAGCTGCGCCCATATACTCTCCTGAAATGTGATTATGATCGTGATGTTTTGTGTCATCTTTGCGAAAAGGTTATTCACAAATATGACATATTTTTGCTATTATAAATTCTCGTTCTTCCTCTAATGTTAGAGGTTTAATAGACACAATGTTTTTGATAACGGAATCTACAAAATTAGATATTTCATGTAATTTTTTCATAAACCACGCAATAGCTTTTCGTTTGTAACTTTCAAATTTAGAAAGACTCATCATAATCACATTTTAAATATAATGCAACGCAGTGGGAGATATGTTTTAACACTAGAAGTACCACATGGTAAAACTTACCTAAATTTCGTCTTTCTAGCCCACCTAGACGTATGAAAAATTTACTTGTTATACCTGAAGTACCACGTGGGTCATGTTTGACCCATATGCAGTTTACCGCAATTTGATATCAATAACACCGGTTTTGAAACTCTAAATTGTTTCTGAGCCTGCCTCCGCATTATTCACGTGATGTTGGATTATATTACGACAGTTTAATGTTAGGTTAGGACAAAAGCAACCGGAAATATGAGATATTCGGAGGTCGGATAATGTTTTATATTAGAGCGACTTTTGGTTCCCTACGGACTGGCGGCATGCAGACCGACGGAGTGACGCGAGAAAAATACCTCCCGCGTGGGAGGTATATACATATACCTCCCACTCGCAGCGCCGAATGGGCTGAGGCAGTCCGGACGGCAGCGACGTGGCAGGGCTTGTCGCGCAGGACGCTGCATCAAGCTTGTGGCCTTGCAGTTTACTTTCGCGAGCTCGCGTCATTGGCGCTACGATGGCAAAGCGACGTGACCTTACGGAGGCTGAGATTCTCAAGTATCTGGAGAACGTTTCACCGATGCAATCGAGTGATGAATCCGATAGTGAGACAAGCACGGAGGAGGACGACGATTTCGTTTCGGTGGAAACTGCTGAGTTAAGTGATTCAGAAGAATCAAATGAACATCAAGCAGAATCTGATACATTTAACGATGATCTACCTCTTACACAACGTAAGTATGAACCGTTCTACTTGAGTTTTTGAACCGACGAGCGCGCAGTCCACTGTACGGCTTTCTTTCTTCTGTTCTTTAGGTGTCGGGTCCACGGATTCTACCCGAGGGCCTGGACGTCCCTCCCGACGACGAGCCAACCGTACGCGCAATGTAGGACGGGGCCTTCGACGAGGAGGGCGGGAAGGAGGAGTTATCGGTCAGCTATCAGATGAAGTCGGTAAGTCATTGATAGATAAATCTTCATTCAAAACTCACACGCAATACTTGGCTTTCAATTTGCGCATACGGTTCAATTTGCAGCTGAAAATGATGACGATTCTGGTGTTGGGGACGATTTGCAAGACGGTGATGGCGCGGTGGTCGGTACAGTTGACGGAGCGGCCAGAGGTGGACGTAGTCGCGGTGCATTGGGTGCCCGTCGTGGTGCAGCAGCTGGTCGTGGACCAGAAAGAGGAGGCGCCGTGCGGCATCAACTCCTCGGTGAGATAGTAGAGAGTTCCGATGGCTCCAAGTGGACACGGATTGATCCAGGCGATACAGCTGGTAGGCTTGGCGCTCAGAATGTTTTGCGGGAGACACCCGGACCGACGGGACACGCCAAACGACATATTGTTGATGACTCGCCACTCTCTGCGTTGCGGCTATTTGTCAGCGACCCGATCCTGAAACTGATAAAAAACTACACTGAAGAAAAGGCTCACAATAAACGAGGTAATAATGAGAGGGCCCTGAGTCTGGAAGAACTAGATGCTTTCATTGGATTACTCCACGCTCGTTGAGGATATGGTGCTCGGGGTATTTCATACAAAGCCTTATGGAGCAATACGTGGGAACCGCCTTTCTTTCAAAGCAACATGTCAAGGAACAGATTTTAAGAAATATGCAGTTATCTTATGTTTCATTCCATGTCATCAAGGAGATAACGCAATGCAAATGATAAATTCGGCCTTGCTTCAGAAATATGGAATCTATTTACTGACAATTGCATTGCCTGCTACAAGTCAGGAGAGAACATGACTGTCAACGAGCAGCTATTTCCTTGCAAGTACAGGTGCCCATTCATACAGTACATGCCGAGTACGCAATTGTACCGAAACGTACGTAAGGGATGGAGAAAGGAGTTTTTTAATTAATAAATTCTGAGTTGAAAAAAAATGTTTGCTCAATTTTTATTTAATTTTATGTGCACCGTAAGACATAACAAATTTACAATTGAAAATTATTAGACATCGTCGGTCGAAGAGAATGATTGATTTGTTACTTATAAAATCATTTTACAATAAACCTACAAGTGTGGAATAACCTTGGCAAGGATGAAACTCGTAATCCCAGCATCGGTCTTGGTCACCATGTCGTTATACAGTTGGCACAGCCATTCCTCAACTGTGGTCGCAAAATCTCGACTGACAACTTTTTTACCTCCGTGAAACTGGCGGATGAGCTAAAAAAAAAGAGAACAAGTTTAGTTGGCACTGTTCGGAGATCACTCAAAGAGGTTCCTCCTACGGCGTGAAGTAGCGACGACGCGTTGTATGCAACACACTTGTACCAGTGGGGCGACAATCTGCATACAGTATACCAAGGGAAAAAGAATGTCCTTGTTCTGAGTAACATGTCCGAGCTCGCACTCGCCGATGGCCTGTGCATGTCTTTTACAACATTCTTGACATTGCCATGATCAATGCTCACACCATTTTTAAGTTACTTATTTCTAAGAAGATTTCACGACGAGATTTTATCTTCAAAGTAGCAGATGAGTTGCTGGTCACTACAAACTGCAGAGAGGAACCAACCTCCCGTTGCAGGCACTCGGTACCGGCGCTGACCAACCTGGAAATAGAAAGCGTTGTCAAAATCAGGTTTCGTGCAAAGAACAATAGGAGAATAAAACATCAAGCGTATGTTTCAAGTGCAACAAGTATGTCTTGAAAAGTTGCCAAGCTAAAACTCTTGTCGAATGTCTGAACTGTGAGACCATCCCAGCTTAGACAATTCTGTCAACTCCTTTGCTCCTAAATAATGAAAAATATTTATAATTCTAAAGCGAATTTGTTCCTAGATGTTTTCGTTCCTTGTTATCAATAAGCAAGAAAACACGCAAAGCATTTTAGCCACATGCTGCATTATAGAATCTTTTAGAGATACTGTGTACTTACCTCATTTGTCTGTAAAAGAAAAAATACTATTAGTACTCATGTAAACAGTATGTTTTGACTTTGCTTTAATATTTTTACGACAAAAACCCGTCTTACTTTGTTTTGCTCACTTGTTTCAATGATGTTTGATGACAGACTGAGGAATTTCTTCTGTAAACTTAAAAATAGTAATAAAACGTTCATTTCTGAAAATTTATTTATGACAGTGTACTGTTCATTTCAGAGAGCGAATTATCCTTCGGTTACAAGTTAGAGTCTTCCTAAAACACCACCCAAATACCAATAAAACGGTGGTTTCCTACTGTGGGTCAAAAATGACCCACGCGGTACTTCAAGGGGTACGGCGACCTCCGGTACTTCTAGTGTTAATACGTTTTTCACCTCCTCGGTAATAATAGGTGGGCATTCCTCTTCAGGTGTTATGAGGGTACTGCACAGCTCCTTGAAGCTATTTATATTGTTTTAGTATTCTTTCAGTGGATGCTGGACTTCGTAGAGTTTTCTCCAAAATGCCTCGACCTCCTCTGGTGTGGGCAGGTTGAGGACAGTTACTGGAGGGTCTTGGAAGAGTCGAGACGGGTCAGACAAAAACTGTTGATTTTCTCTGACCCATCTCTCTCTGCGCTCTAGACGTATCCTAACGTTAGATAGTACTCGTATTCTGTCAACAATATGCTGCCTGAAGGTCAGTAGCTTTGACTTGTTGAGGGTGTGATGACAGTTACACAGTTGGCGCGCGAACTGTCGAACCTTGGCAGTGAAAGTCCTGCCAGGTGTTATTTAGTCAATCACACACTGAATGCGGGTCGCTATTGCCTTGCTTAGCCTATCTTTGTGCTGAGCTGATGCATTCGTCTTTTGGTCTTATGATCAACCGTCGGTTTTTTTTCACGGTTTGCATCTGCTAAAGCTCTCGCTACATTATACACACTACAATTGATAGTCCAGAGGTCGGGTTTTTCGGAAAAATCTCAACGAAGCTCGTCAACCAGTTCAGCCAGATCTTTGAGTTTGAGAGAAACCTGAATGTTGATGTTTCTCCGGGTTCTGAAGCATCGCTCTTCCTCTATTGGATGCCTGCTCGCGGTTGGTCTCAGTGTCGCCTATCTTTCTCTGTTGCCGGCTTGTTCTCCTGCGGTTGAGTAGGCGCTCCTCTTATATATAACCCTTCTTCCGGAGTTCCTCGGCACAGTTTCGCAGACGTTTATGCGAAAAATGCAAGAGCTCTGGGTGTTTCTCGCACCACAAAGTATGCAGTTGCGCCATGTAACCTTTTCGTTCAGGGGCCATACTAGTGTCATAGCGCTCCAGCAGGTCGTCCCTGAGTCGATCTGTCGAATTAAAAGTAATGAGATTCTGCCGGTCAATCGCATTAGCTCCGTCTTGATTGGCTCCTCTAACTCTAGGATAGTCGGTATTGTTGTCCGACCCATTGTCGGGAGCCCGACGCGTTCTATTGGTTTGAACCGCACTTACTACAACTATGTTTCGTGTTATCATTGCTGTTCCCACGAGCAGCTAGGGAAAAGGGTTCGTCCATCCTTGTAGAGCCCGGCATGCAAGGATAAGGCTGCATACCCTGAGAGGTCGCCCGGGATCCTAGAGTCACCGTTTGAGACACCTCACCCAGGTACCATTCAGCTTTTGGCACGGTTGTCACGCCTCCACTTAGTGGTTACTCCTTGGGGACCATCCCTGGACAATTGTCCGCGAATGCTTATTAATTATTGTAACCATATTCAGCAGAAACCCTTGGTACCAGGGACCCTCTATCGCCAACCCGAGGACGCGTTCGGTGGCTTTGTCATAGGCCCTTCTGTTTGATTCCTAAGGAATCAAAACCGAAATGTATAAACAACATATCTTATATTTTTAATTAAATTTTCACTCTGTTGAGATACGAACACCAGGTCAACTGATTTCCGGTCAGGTGCTGTAACCACTGAGCTACAGAGAGGTCAGAGGAAGAATTCTTTTTTCTGAAATACGCTGGGATGTGAAAGGAGATCTTTTTTCTGAATAAAATTTAATTAAAAATGTTTATTCTCCATCTTGTCTGAAATGACGTTAAAATATTTTCTGTATAGGAGAATATAACTTAGGTCGATATTGTAGATTTCCATTTTATGTGTGGATTCCTCTTCTCGATTCGTTACCTTCTCCGATGATAATACAGATTTCTATTAAATATTTGATATTTTTCTATTCAAAATAAAAATATTAACTTATCGTTGAAATGATCTTCGCAACAATATACTGGTGAGGTTAAAGATGTTGTAAGGCACATGTCACGCCGAACAATTTCGTACCATTTTTTCGTTCCTCACCTTTAGGTATAGATATAAATAATTTTCCTGAATTTTTGACAGAGGTGTTCTTACATTTAGGTACAAAATACCAATGGTAGCGCAGTTTTCTTTCCATTTGTATGAAAAAGCGTGAATCGCCCGGCTTATTCAATATGGCGGAATAGGTGCGACAAAAATAGGAATTTGAAATGTGTACACATTTTTTTTCCAAATATAAATTCGAAAAAGCTTTTTTACAATATACTGGTATTATTAATGATTTTAGAGGATATACTTTAATATGTGAAAATATAAAAAAATAGTGGATTACCCTATTAGAAGGACATCATAGTCTTGGAAAATATAAGTGAAAGAAAAATAAAATTAATTTCCAAATATTCATAAGTTTCCATTATTTATTATAATAATAAAAAAAACTTTACGTTGAAATTGTAAATTTTTTTTCAATTCGCTTGAAAGCTATCTAAATTAAAAAGAAATATTAAAAAAGAGCCTCAGATGAATTCATAAAAAAATTTTAAGTTCAAACCAATTTTTCAAAAAACAAAAATGAGCCCCAGACGAATACTGCACGATCGCAGTAAAACTTATCAGTGTGTAACTCTTCTCATCGATAATTTGAACAATTGAGCTCTCAGATCGAATAAGGGCACATAAAATTATTTCGCCGGGAGAGGGAAGACCCCTGGAGACTGTCAAACAAATTTTCGAATTTTTATTTTTAAATAATATATCTTGTTTTCTGTAAACAAAAAGTTGTAGTTTTTTAGTTTTCTAATTAAAGCTAAAAACTGACTTTTTTTCGAAAAATCGATTTTAATTCGCTTTTCACTTCAACTCGTGCCAGTCAGTCAGTTTTTGGAATTTTTAAATAAAATTGTTAAGGAATGTGGTTCGGAATGTCCTTTGACTGATAGAGCAAAAGGAATTGAAAAATTTATTTCAAAAAAATGTTTTTCATTTTTCCTGATTTCTTGGCGCATATCGGACTTATCTAACTTCCGAATTTTGAGCAACGAAAACCTTCCAGCGAGTAAGTTGTTAATTACAGTACAAAGAATTTTCCTGGAAAATTTTAGCACAAGCGAATTATTATTTCAGAAATTGTTAATGTATCAAGTCGCTAGCGGCTAGGCGTCTCACGCGCGGACTATAGCGGGAGTAAATTAAGTAATCAGGTAATATCAAAGTATTATAAATGAATAAAATCTATGCAAAAGTAAAACAAAGCATAAAAATGTAATAGCTGAAATTCACCAGATTCCTAATTCCGCGATTGTTTCAATGCTTCAAATTCGTGGAATTGAAAAAAATTAAAAGTTCAAGGAAATACACTTGTTTTTCGTTTATATTATAATAGATCATTAGTATTTTTTTGATTTCAAAAGAGAAATGCCACTTAGTTAGAGAAAGTGTTGTGGTGTAATGTCAGAGCTTATATGCTTTTATTAAGTTTGTCTAAAAAATAGAACAATTATATTGTACAGAATAGTAAATGAACCAATTATTTTACATCATACAATATTACTTATTTATTTAATCATAATACTTGATATTACCTGATTATTTGATTAGTTTTTATTTTTGGCGCGAGTCGCTTAGCCACTAGCGTTTTAAGACATTAACAATTTCTTTAATATCAATCCGAGTAGACTAAAATTTTCCAGAAATCTCATTTGTACTGTAGTTAACAGCTGGATGTTAGAGAAGTCTGCTATGCTCCGAGCTTCAGAAAAAAATTATGCATTATTTTTTAAACAAATTTTTTAATTCGTTTTGCTCTAACAGTCGAAGAACATTCCAAACACGTTCCCTAAAAATTGTATTAAAAAATTCCAAAAACTGACTGACTGAGCACGACATATAAGTGAAAGGAAAAAAAAGCGGCAGGGATAATGAAACAGATATAGAGAATAGGAAAAAGAAGGTTCAAGAAAGATTGGAGAAGGAGAAGGTTGTCATTTGATACGTTGGTATGGTCGGTATTAGGTTACGGAGCGGAGATATGGGAGTGGAAGGAAAGGAAAGAGATTGAGAGTTTGCAAGAAAGGTATATAAGATGGACGCTAGGAGTAGACTGGAGGACGAATAGATATATAGGGTGGTAGAACTAACAAGATGGGAAGAAGAAAGAAGGGAGTTTTTTAGTGCTAGAGATATAGGAGAGGGGAATGAAGTAAGCTACGAGGAATTGAAGAGAACGGACAGGGAAATACAATCAATGGAAAGATGGGGAATGATTGAGGAATCAAAATATAATAACTGGTATAAGATGATAAAAAAGAAAGGAGTACCAAATTATTTAGAAAATGGATGGAGAGAGAGAGAGAAGATGGACCAGAACAGCAAGATTTAGATTGGGAAACGAGGTAAGGGAGGGGATGTATTGGGAAAAGGAAGAGAACAGAAATTGCAGAATATGTGAATGGGAGGAGGAAACATGGGAGCATGTGTGGGAAGGATGTAGGAGAGGAATGGAAGATAAAGGAAGCTGGCAAGAGAATGTGGTAAAGATTCTAGGGGTGGATGGGAATGGGTGAGGAGTTGATGCGGGAGTTGGAGGGGCTAGAGGGGCGAGTGAGAAAGAATGAAAAAATGGATGTGCAAAATGGTAAAATGAGAATAAGATAGAAGAGATGTGAAAGTGAAGGAAAAAGGAAACGGAAGTCGCATACATTAGAAGCGTAAACATCTGTCAGTAGTTATTATGTAATAGTATAAGTAGATTAAGATGCGGATGCGCTCGCTCTCACTCGCTCACTCTTAATTTCGATCGATCGCTCACTCTTTCGACAGTAAAATTGGGCTATATGAGTATAGAAGTAAGGAGATAAATATAAGAATTGATGTAAATAGTTGTACATAATTATAAATAGTAAGGATACGATAATATAAAGTTTGTAGATGGTCTTGTAAGAAACTGAGGTCATGTAACCCCTTAGGGGACACATTATGAATAAAGAAGAAGACTTACTGAGCAGGAGTTGAAGTCAAAAACGAATTTCAAATGATTTTCCAAAAGTCAATTTTTCGGCTATAATTAGAAAACTAAAAAAGCTACATCTTGTTTAGGGGGAAAATATGCGCAATGAAATTCTACAGCTAAATATAGTCTTCAAAAATTAAAATTCGTACCTTTTTTTGACAACCTCCAGGGCTTCAGCGCAAACGCAAATGCGTAGATGCATTCCATGTGCTATCAAATGACCAAGCATATCTCCATTTTATGTTCGCACCTTTTTAATATCGGATCTGTGCAAAGTTTCATCGATATCGATCAATTGGTTGTGGCTGCAGGTGCGTCTGCGTGTTAGAAATCGTTAAAATATGTCTAAAAATAAAAAACTTTAATTATGAATCAAAGTATTTCTAATTCATCAATAGTACCTTTAGAATTTTATTCCATCTTTCTAAAAAAAAGCTAGAGTTCATTAGGTAAACGCGTGCAAACTGTATCTTGAACTGCATTTCAAAAATCACGTTCTTACCTCTTCTTTTCTCAATGGATGCAATTGCGAATTTATTTCGTCCCGATTAACATGTAAAATCGTAAAATAGGATGTATTTGTCAATGTTTTATGATGCAGTTATAGCGCAATTATTTAATATTCGATTAATATCTTTCATACTTACAGAATTTTTGTTTAACCAACCGAGTTGCGTTAAGATATCTCATATATTGACTGGTATATTCCACATTAGGTGTTCAAAATCATTTATGATACAGATAATAATTCCTGGTAACGAGTAACGGTAGTTATTGTCATTGATAATATCTGAAAAATAAATTTGTTATAGAAAAACATTTTTTCATTAATATAATTTAAAGTAGATGCAAAAATCGAAAATATTCCTTGATTCACGACGATTTGGTTTGACCTATAATATAAATATGTTTTATTGAAGAGTAGAGAATTTATGGTCATTTATAATAGTTGAAAAGTCTATTTTATGTTCAGTCTGTGGGCTGAGACCGACTCAAGGATTAAAATAAATGTGTCTTGTGTTTATTTATTTTTATCGGAAAGAGTTAAGAATGTTTGACAACTGAAGGTGGTCCGGTGTTTGGAAGAGCAAGGGTGGTTTGGTTGGTTCGGGCGATCTCTAACGATACGGCAATTTGCCAAATATGATAATAATTTATAACCATGAAAATGAGCATCATACAATTAAAAACCCAAAAAAGTGGAAACACCTCCCCCCCCTCTTAAAGTAAAACAATTTTATTTTAATGTGTACAAAAATAGCAGTTATCGAATGGATCTCATTTCGATACCGTAAAGTAAAAATGGACAAAATTATTCCATTTGTTTATGACGAAAGAACATACCGTCTTTTTATAGCCATTTTTATGCAATTTAATTATTAAAACTAGTTTTGCTGCTAAGTGCACTTGATACCACAACTCCTGTAGAGGACAATCGACCACTTTAGTTAATATCATATCTGCCAAACGTGTAGAAATTCAGTTGAAAAATAGTCCATTTTTTAATAACAAATGAGTTTTCATGAAAACTAATAATTATTTTGGGCTGAAGTTTTGCAGACCTTTTAAGGGTGGTAAGGGGCATATTTTCTGAAAGTTTGAGTTTTTTTTTAACTTGTTGCAATAAACAAAAAGCCTGCTTTTACTATCTTTAACGATTGTTTACACACACAGTGCTTCCGAAATATTCGATTTGAATATACGGGCTTTTGTTCTACATGCTAACACTACAATAATCCGAAGTCAAATTTCAGGTAGCATTTTCTGCGTGAAATAAGCTTTTTCATAGGATACCTAGACTATAGCCTCGGGTTCGCCTATTACGATATTTTATGTAATAAGAGTATCATTTGAGGTTAGTTTAAAGGGGCAAGTACAGCGCGAAACAGTGCCCGTGGGTGGAAGTAACGAACGCGCATTTCCCGCGAACAATGAAGTGCACTTCATCGTCACAGGACGATAATGTACCCCACTACCAACAATGACCTACTTTGCTGCTCCAAACCACGACCAGAAAGAGAGGAAACATACTCGTGTTAACTAAACATTTTTAAATTTACTTTTCCAATTATTTTTAAATTAGTATTTGTTAATTGGTTTAATTGGAAGAATAAAGAAGAAATGATAAGAGATTTATTTCGGCGTCAATTGAAATGCATAGAAATTATGAAAAATTAAAAAAAATATCTCTTTAAAAAATAGATGTGTCACGAAAATCTCCAAAGCATTGTTGTCGCTTTTCCTCAACACCGATTGTGTAATTTGAAAAACTCGAAGGAAGGAATGTTGCCAAATTAGCACACTTAATTAAGAATTGACTTTCAGTTAAAGGACAGAGACAATAAAGAATGTCACGATTATGTGGATAATAGAACTGACAAAAAATTCAGATTTATTAATGTAAAATTTGATTATTACTTTTTCTGTTAAAATAGGCAACTTTTAACCAAGAAAAAGGAAATTTTCAACAAAATAGTTCAATTTTTAACCAAAATGATGAATATTTGATAAAAAAAAGTGAATTCTCAACAAAATGTGTAATAGTGGTAATTTTCACCAATAAATATTTTAATTTTCAATAAAAAAACTGTTAAATTAAATCAAATAATAAGAATTATTAATAAAAGTGTTGAATTTTCAATCAAGAAAGACTTTTCAATCAAGAAAGAAAAAAACCACATCGAAAATTTTGAGCTTTCAAGCCATAAAAGACGAATTTTTTAAAGAGAAAGTTGAATTTACAACCCAAAAATATCCATTGCCTACCAAATAATTTGAATTTTCAACTGTAAAAAACTCATTATCAAAAAAAAAAGAATTTTCAACAAAATTTTGTTAATTTTTTTACCAAAGAAATTATTACTTTACTAAAATTATAAATCTTCAATAAAACAATTAAATTTTTAACCAAATAGTTGAATTTTCAACCCAAAAGATGAATTTTCTACGAAAAAAGACAATTTTCCAACAAAATAGATGAATTTTCAACTAAAAAAGATCAATTTCCAACAAAAAATAGAATACTTTAATATTCAGTTAGAGAAATAAGTTTTTAACCAAAAAATTGTTTTTAACGAAATATTATATACATATATATATAAGCAAAAAGATTAAATGTCTATGAAACAAATTTCGACAAAAAGGGGAATAGTTTAGTTTTTACTTTAAAAAATTAATTTTCAATTTAAAAAAAAACTTATTTTCAACAAAAGAAATGAATTTTCAACCAAAAAGATTAATTTTCTACCAAAAAAGAATAATTTTCAACAAAATACATGAATTTCCAACCAAATATTTAAATTCTCAATGGAATTTCCAACCTAATAGTTGATTTCTCAACCAAAACGGTGAAGTAGTCACCAAGAAGATTAATATTCCACCAAAAAAAGACAAAGTTTGATAAAACACAGAAATTTTCAAATAAATAGTTGAATTTTCAACTGAAGAAGATTGATTTCCAACCAAGCGTGAAATAGTTAAATTTTCAGTTAAAAAAATGCATTTTTAATTTAAAAAAACTAATTCTGAAGACAAAGAAATGAATTTTCAACCAAAACGGTGAAGTAGCCACCAAGAAGATTAATTTTCTACCAAAAAAGACAAAGTTTTAACAAAATACAGAAATTTTCAACCAAATAGTTTAATTTTCAACTGAAGAAGATAAATGTTCAACCAAACTTGGAAAAGTTAAATTTGCCAGCTAACATTTTTTTTTAATTTTAACAATGTAGTTAAATTTGGAACAAAAAAACAAAATTATTTTTTAGCATAGTAATTCCACATTAAACTAAGTAGTTGAATTTTAAACCAAAAAAAGGGTTTTCAGTCGCTGTTCAAAGATTATCGAAAAGCTTGAAAATTTAATCAAACAGTTCTATTACAAGAAAATCCTGCGGCCAAAGTCAGGCTGATTCGATCAAGAATTGATTTAAATACCCTGTAAATTCCAGATTTTTTTATTTTTCTCTCTATGAGGTATTCATCTTGAAAAATATGAAAAACCTCTAAAGTGTAAAGTTTTGAAGTGAAATTCGTCGTATTACAGGGTCAATACCATTTTCACTATTATTTTTTTTCTGTCAAAACAAATTTTTCTGTAAAATACATAATCAAATGTTGGAAAATAAAGCGAGTTTTTTTCTAAAAAAAGGTAATTAGTGCGCGCGTACAATGTTCTAGTATAATAAATACAAGGATTAGTATCATTAAAAAAGTATTTAAAATGATAAAGAGAATAAACAGAGTATAATAATATGAATTTTGTAGCTGCATTTTGGGTTGACGGAAGTTGCGATGAACAATTAATCAAAATTATCGAAAAAGTAAACTACAAGAGAGCCTCGTAAATGTTGCAAACAGTGACATAATAAACTTGAGGAAGAAAAAGAAATAAACGAAATTAGTGAAATCTTAAAATTAGTTATGGAATATTGAAATTCGTATTCATAATAATAAATTTTTAATGTAATAGTAGTAGTAAAATTCACAACATTTCCATAATCTTAAAATTGATTGAATCTTCGTGAGACGTCGCGGAGCAGGGAAAAAATTATGGGTGGGCCTGAAATAACAACTGCCAAGCCTCCCAAAAAAGAGGACCGAAGGAAAAATAACTTTTTTTGTTTTGTTTTAAAAAGAATTTCCCCATATAATTTTAAATCGTGGAATAAAATTTTTCAATTGAAAATATTTAATAACTGAAACCTCATGTGCGCGCTCCACGCGCGTTTAATTATTTTGCATGCAACTATTTTATTTGAAAATAAAGTTAAAGAAAATACCATGAAATTAATTTTCACTTCAATAATTTTTACTTGTAACCGGCTTCGCATGGGTGCCCTCTCAAGTTGAAGATTAAATAATTGTGCAACCCTAAACATTTGCATGCAACTTTGGAAATACAATCTGAAATTAAGACGCGTATCAACACCATAGTCAATGATATAACAAGTTATCTTTCAAATTCAGTAATCATAGTTCAATAAATGAAAATGAAAAACGAAAGGTACAAACTGATCAAAAAGGCGATAAAAATAATCAGTTTATGCTGCGTAAACTACGAACTAAGTCAGCTTTATGTGTAAACATCTTCAATAAACGTTATCTTGTACTAAAAATATATCACAAAGATTGTACAAAGATCCATATCGCTTTCTAAGATGCTTACTCATCAAAAAACCGAAATTAAAAAGTGAAATGAAGAGATGCAAAATAAAATATTTATGGTTCTGGCAAATTACCGGTTATATATTCGATCGAGTTTTTGATCACAGTAAAAATTAGGGAAAAATATATTGTAGGGGCAAAAATAGTCCGCAAAATCTTGAAAAAGCATAATATCATTCAATTGAAGAAGTTATTGAAATACTAGAAGCAATTAATACAAAGGAAAAAGACTCAATTTAAGGAAAAGGGAAGTCTTTATCATTATAAAGTTTGTATTGCTTTTCTTAATTCGTATTACATACGTAGTGCATATGTTTTCTTATAAAAATAAAATTGTTTAGAATGTTCAAACGGGTTTGATTTTAATATTGTGATCGATGTAGAAAAGTGTTACTTATTATTAAAAAGGTTATAGCTGCGTTTATGTTTATATATAATTTGTTATAAATAGTACAATATGAATTTAAGCAACCTCTTTATTAATAAGTATACCTTTTCTCACCTCGATGGCTATAAGTAAGACGAATAGTCTTACTTGATTAGTTTTCCAAGTGATAATAAGGTCAAGGAAAAAATTAATGAGTGTGAACTATTTGTAGAGAAGAGAATTTAT
>JAABKJ010004148.1:0-24791 GCA_011634705.1 Andricus grossulariae
TCCTTGGAAGTCGTTTTCTAATTTCTTCTCTTCTTCTGTTCTGATTTTATCTTTACTTTCCTTGACTAGTCGTTTAATTTTTTTCTTTTGGTGTCTGTAATCATTTTCAAGTCTACTTCTTTCTTCATCGCTAAGACCTCTGATGTTTAATGTTCTCTCGTGCGCTTTTTTCTTTTCATGTTGGGCTGCCTTAATTTCATCATTCCACCATGCATCACCAGATTTTCTTCCTAGTACCGCCGTGCCACATACTTCAATCGCAGTTCTAACAATGTTATCCCGTAACATAGTCCACGCGCCTACTACATTTTTATTGCTTCCAAGTCCCTTCCAAGTTGCCTCATCTATGCGTTTGTTTATCTTATTCTGAAAATCTATCCGCACTTCTGGTTTCTGTAAATTTTAAATCTTGATTCGCGTTTGTTTCTTTTTTTTTCTTGCTTCTGCATCCCCGCCCTAAGTTTATTTTGGAGACTAAAAGGTACTGATCAGTATTGCATTCGGAACCCCTCATGACCCTTGTATCTTTAACTAGTTTCCTTAGTCTTTTATCCGCAATAACAAAGTCAATTATGCGGTTGTTTCCTTTGGAACAGGTGTACGTGTGGATCATTTTATGTTGAAACCCAGTATTTGTAATAAATAGGCTCTTTTCTAAGCATAAGCTAACTAAATTTTCCCCTTTATAATTTTTCCTGGGATCCCCGAATTTACCTACTACCCTTTCTGTATCTGTGTCTTGATGTTGGACGCCGACCCATCCGTTCGTATCTCCTAAAAAAATTATTCTTTCATCTTGATCGCAAGTACTAATTGTATCATTTAAAGTGTCCCAGAAGGCGTCTTTTACTTCTCTCGGGTCGCTATCAACTGGCGCGTAGCACGCTGTGATGAATAATCTTCTGATTCCTCCCATCATTCTAGCCCACAACAATCTGGGTGATACAAAATGATTCATATTAAGAGTAATCCGAGTAGTATAAATAAAAAAGAGGAAATTTATGCATTAGATTCCCGACATTTTCCTATTCTACAAAAAATTAATTCATAATCTTTCATTTACTCACATATTCAGATTCTCTGATGCATATTTATTCACGATCACACAAAAATGTATGGTAGATTATATACCACTTGTATGTATCATCGCTCGCTTAGTCTTCGTTGTGTCGTCCTTAACTAACGTACGGCTTATGCCAATTTGGCATATGATTCATTGAAAATTTCTGGATCATATTGGTAATTATAAATTTTTGTGATTTGATACCGCTGTGATGTAAAAGTGTTTGTTTTAAATGCGAATTTGATTCTTAATACAAAAAATTGTTTAGCCTCATGAGGCCAGCAAACCAATCTGGCGAAACGTCGTGTAACACCATAAACTGATGTTTGATTATTTACCCCCAATTGGCCGTTTGACTAGTTACTACAATTAAAAAATTGTATGTTCCTTAATTTGTTCCTCATTAGCACAAAATACCTCCCTTGCAAGGGTCGGCGATCTCTCAACCAAATGATACTTTTCAGTATTGAACAGGTTGAAAAGGATTTGACTTTGTCCTCGATTTCTCTAACATGCGAGTTTAAGGATAAATAGATGACCGAATGTCTGTCAGACGATTTGGCCATGTAAGAGCGTCGTAAATCACTTGGCATTTTCACTCCAACCGCCCTCTGAGTATGATCCGCACGAAGCCCATTCACACTCCACTCGGTCAAATTTCCAAGTGCTCTAAAAATTTTACCATCGAGCCCCAAGAGTCTTTTATATTTGTACTTCATGGTCGTATTTTATTTTACGTTTCTTCCCGAATCGACTACCTTCTTTTCTTCCACGCTTCTCAGATTCTTCGACTTGCTGAATGAACAAATAATTGTTGGAAGACTCTTGCGGTTCTCGAGTGAGGACAAAGTTGGCCCATTTGCGGGAAAAGCAACTTTTTATTACGCCCATATCAAGTTTCACACCAATAAATTTTATCGGCTTCTCTTCTTGAGTTTTCTTCATATCACTCGGAGTATATATTAATGGTCATGGTTAATAAAATATCGGTTGAGGAAAAATTTGGAAATTTTTAAAATAAAGTTTGACGGTCACCCTGATATAATATTCTTATTAGTAATTGATTTATCTTGTATTTCTTTTTCTATTTTTTTTTGCTGTTGCCTGCTTCTGTCGATTATATTTTTAGTTACAAATTTTATAATTTGTTTAAAAATTTAAATCTTGGTTAAAGCTGAATCCTTTTTGAGTGAAAATGCAACTGCCTTGTTGAAGATCCGTCTTTTTTGGAGAGAAAATTCGCCCCTTTGGAATGAAAATTCATCTTTTGAAAATTCATTTTTCTTCAATATGAACTTTTGTGTTGCAAATTTATCCTTGTTTTGTAAAAATAATCTTTTTGGCTCAAACATTGACCATTTGGTTAAAAATGTAACTGTTTTGTTGAAAATTTGACAATTGAACAATTCTACTTGAAGATTCATCGTTTTATTTGAAAATTCACGTCTTTGGTTAAAAGTTCAGCAATTTTGTTGAAGAATGATCTTTTGCTATTGAAAATTCTACTCTCCTGTTAAAAATTCTTCTTGTTCAAGAACGTATCTCTTTTGGTAGAAAAATAATCTTTATGTTTTGAAATTTCCTCTGTTTTTATGAAAAATGATACTGTTTGGTTGAAAGTGAACTTTTTTATTGGAAATTCATATTTTCGGGTTAAAAATTCAACTGTTGTACAGAAAATTCACCTTTTGGCTTGAAAATTTAACAATTCAAGTACAAAAATTTTCTTTCTTGACCGAAAAGTATTTATTTGTTAATAATTCGCCTCGTTTGTTACAAAATGTATCATTTTAGTCAAATATTATCTTTTTTAGTGTAAAATTCAACTATTTGATCCAAAATTAAAGTAAATTCTAGGAAATTAAATTTTCTCGTTGAAAATTAGTTTTTTTGTTTGAAATATAAACACTTACATTTTTTGTTGAGAATTCAACTATTCGGGTTTAAAAGTCAACTATTTCCTAAATCATTGGACTTTTTACCTTGAAAATTCAACTACTTGCTTGAAAATTCAATTATTTTTCTTTCAAAAATGAGCTATTTTATTAGAAAATCATCCTTTTTGGTCAAAAATTCAAATTTTTTGTTGAATATTCGTCCTTTTGCATTGAAAATTTACCTTTTTTTTGTTGTTGAAAATTCAACTAATTTTTGTTGAAGTTAAACCTTTTTCTTCAAAACTTGACTATATGGTTGAAAATTCTACTTTCTATGTAGCAAATTCAAGTATTTGGTTGAAAATTCGACTATTTTATTGAAAATGTAAATGATTTGTTGAAAATTCGAGAATTTCATCGAATTTTGGTTGAAATTCGAAAATTCATTAATTTGGAATCTTTATAGTTTGAAATGATGTAATTTAAAATTTTATTTATTCATTCGTTAATTGAAAATGTTTAGAATTTTAAAATCATGTAATTTTTAACTTTTTAAGGAATATTTAGTTCAAGTTTGAAGATTTACAATGGAAAATTATTTGATGTTTTATATTTTCAATTTAAGACTTCCATTTTTAATGTACATAATTAACATGATGCAATTACATTTTTTTAAATACTAAATCTTCCAACCTGAAGAAATTTTAAATGTAAATCATCAAAAATGCAGAATTTTCTATTTTAAAACTTAAAATTTACATAATCTTTCATTGTAAATTTTCAAAATTAAAAACACTTCAATTTTTAAGATTTACCATTCGACTTCAAAGATTTTTTGGGAAATAGTTTAATTTTGAAGAATTTTGATTCTTGATCTCTCAAATTGGTATTTTCGTCTTATTTCGGGTGTGAAGCAATGAAAAACAATAATTTATTTCGTTTTTTAAAGTTCCATTAAAAAAAATATGTAATTCAAATTTCACAATTTTTTGGCAACGACCTTCAATAATAATCAGACCAAAATTATCCACTTTTGATTTTTTTTGTTCTAAAAGTATTACAAAACGAATTCTCAGCATAATAGTTAATTTTTTCATGACGAGATCATTTTTGAACTAAAATGATGAATCTTCAACAAGAATAGTTAAATTTTTAGTCATGAAATGAATTTTCAACTAAAATAAATAATTCTCAATAAAATAGTTACATTTTCAACAAATACCTGGGAAGGAGTTCAAAAAAAAAAAAACTTAGTATGCGTTGAATTTTCAACCAAAAAAGATTAATTTTTTACCAAAAAGGGAATAGTTACATTTCCAGTTAAAAAAGTAATTTTTAGTAAAAAAAAAAAAAATAATTTTCAACAAAATAGTCAAATTCTTAACTAAAGAAATAAATTTTCGACTAAGTTGATGATTCTTGAACTAAACAAAGTAATTTCTAATCAGATAGTTAAATTTTCATCTATAAATGTTGAATTTTTAATAAAAAATAGAATAGTCAAATTTTCAGTTAAAAAAATTTATTTTTAACTAAAAAGAAAACAAAAAAAAAAAGACACAAAATAGATAAATTCTCAACCAAAATGAATTTTCAATGAATAGCAAATAATCCAATTAAAAAATTGTAGAAAGCTCTGCATTTTTAACTGAACAAGATTAATTAAAAAAAAATTGAATAGTTATATTTTCAGTTAAAAAGGTCAGCCAAGAGAAAACAATAATTTTTAACAAAATAATAAAATTTTTGACCAAAGATATGAATTTTCAACTAAAACGATAAATCTTCAACTAAAATATTAATTTTTAATCAAATAGTTAAATTTAAAACCATAAAAGATCAATTTTTAACAAAAAATGAAATAGGTAAATTTTCAGTTATAAAATGTATTTTCAACTTGAAAAAAACAATTTTCAAAAAAATAGATACATTTTTAACCAGGGATAAATTTTTAATTAATAGGAAATAGTTGAATTAAACAAATTTAGAAAACGTTGCATTTTTATCTAAAAAAGATGAATTCTCTACAAAAAATTCAATAGTTTCATTTTCAGTTGAAAAAGTAATTTCCAGTCAATAGAATAAAAATAAGTTTCAATAAAATAGTGAAATCTCCAATCATAAAATATCAATTTTCAACCAAAAATGGAATAGTTACACTTTCAGTTGAAAAAAAAATGTTTAACTAAAACAAAAAACAATACTCAACAAAATAGTTACATTTTCAACTAGAGATGAATTTTCAAAAATACTTAAATTTAGAAAAAAATGTTAAAACCTTGAATTTTTAACTAGAAAAGAAAAATTTTCTTTCAAAAATGGAATCGCTAAATTTTTATTTAAAAAATATAATTAAAAAAAAAACAATTTCCAACAAAATAGTTAAACTTTCGAATTGAAAGATGAATTTTGAACTAAAATTATGAATCTTTAGATAGATTAGTTAAATTTTTAATTGAAAAGATTAGTTATTAACTAAAAGAATCAAATTTAAACAAAATAGTTAAATTTTTAACTAGAGATGAATTTTGAACAATTTACATGAATTTTCAACAAATAGTTGAAAAACATTTTCTAGAAAACCTTAAATTTTTAGCTCAAGAGGTTAGTTAAAAATGTAATTTTTGATAATTTACTCTCAAATAATTTTCCAGAAAATAATTGAATTTTCAACCAAAAAATAAATTATTAACAAAGGAGTGTAACTTTCAACCAAGCAGTTTAAAATTTTCAAGCAATAGTTGAATTTGCAACTAAAAAGATAAATTTTGAACCAAAAATGGAATAGTTTAATTTTTAGTTAAAAAAATAATACTTAACCAGAAAGAATACAAATTTTCAACAAAATATTCAAATTTTCAACTCAAAGATTAAAACTGAACGAAAAATGTAATAGTTGATATTGCAACCACAACAGATTGTTATTTCAAGGTTGTTTTGCCAAAAATCATAGATCTGAAAAAATTTACAATTTATAAGGAATTGTGAATAATTGCATGGGATTGCATCGAGATTGCAAGGGATTATAAGGAATTGTAAATTTTGCATACTATTATATTAAGGATTATGAATGATTGTATGGGTTTGCAAAGTATTTCATGGAATTATGAGGGATTGTAAATGATTGCATGGGATTAAAAAGGAATGCATGAAATTATGAAGGGTTGTAAATAATTGCATGGGATTGCATCGAGATTGCATTAGATTACAAGAGGTTGTAAATGATTGTATGGGATTTCAAAGAATTGAATAGGATTATAAGGGATTTTCAAGAATTGCATGGGATTGCAAGGGATTTCATGAGATTGGATCGAGATTCCATGGGATTATAAGGGATTGCATGGTATTATAAGGGATTTAAAATTATTCCATTATATTGCAAAGGTCTGAATGAGATTGCTTGGGATTATAAGGAATTGGAATGATTACATGGGATTGCAAAGGACTGCATTAGATTACATGGGCTTAAAAGGAAATGCATTTAATTATAAGGCATTTTAAATTATATAATGGTATGGGATTAAGATTGTATGACATTATAAGGGATTATAAATGATTATAAATGATTGCATGATATTGCATGGGATTACAAGGTATTGTAAATGATTTTATGGGAATGCAGAAGATTGCATGAGATTGCAAAGAAAGAGTACACCATGTTGAAGGAATAATTAACCCTTGGATAAAAGCCTTGCATATCATTTTGATCCAATTTCGGGATCCAATTGATCAACTGGCATTTACTTTGATTCAATACGGATTGTATTGCAGAACATAAATGTAAACATTTTCTAGAATTTTTTATCTCTTTAGTGAAAGTATATCCTCGTATGTTTCCCACTGATTGGAACATATTGATTTCAAGGATCGTAATTTCGGTATCCATTTTCATTTGTTTGAGGTATGCGTAGCTATATTTTCACATGCCACACGGAAAATTGGTGAAGGTGGACTTTGTGGAGGTATGTATGTGGAATATATATATACAGATAGCTCTGCCATCTGTAAGCGGCACAGGTCGATCGCGGTCGTAAAATATTTAACGAGGCATTTTCAGGAAAGTCTGAAAACGGCAGGAATATGGCAATAAAATGTCAACCTATAAATAGTACGCATATGAATTTGAGCAGAGCATCGTCTCCTCTTTTATCCAGATAGAAAATGCCATAAAGATGCGGCGGGAGCATAACACAGATAATTTTCCGTAATGCCAGACATAACGCTTAATTTTAACGTTTCTCGCTAAGTTCCTCCTTCTTCTATCCATTCAACGCTTTCCGTAACCGTGACTCCATATTGCATCCGCTTTTGCTGAAATTGCTTCAACTATTTCCTGACGCGCTTCTCATTGTTTCAGGCGGATCCGAGTTACGACTTCTTCTCCCACAACAAGAGGTACCATCACGATATGGGTGAGTTTCCTTGTGCTATTTAGAGGCTAAAAATTGACCAAAGTTTCAAGAGAAATACTGATGATTGTGGACATCTTAACACTTTAATGTCTGTACTTTTCCCAATGTTTCATTACTTGGAAAAAAGGATTTTGTATAACTTATCTGCTCTAAAAAAGAATACAACATCCGGCTCAAAGGACTATGTTGATTATGCACTTTATTGTTTATACTTTGCCAATATCTCTCGAATTTCGTCTTGAATCTTGTCGCGAGCCAAGAAAAACATTCTTGTTGTTTGAACCTTTGTATCGAAGTCAATTCAACCAAACAATGTGTGGCTACTTTTTGGAAATAGTACAAATCGTCAGCCTTCTGTTCTGCAACTTTTTTCACTGAAAACAATTTCTACGTGATCAGGGTGATAAGTACCATAAATATAGAACAAAATACAGTAGATTCAGGAAGAAGGCGAGGAACCGGCAAGATTTAATGCCATCTCTTGTATTCCTGTTTGGAAGCCACCCCCAGCCCGAGGGCGGTTCCGCTAACCCCAAAAACCCCATTCCATGGGAGCATCTCACTCGCGAGCGTCACCTCGAGGGCCCAATTAGTGCCAGCACTCTTGCCGCGGTTTCTGCATTCGCGTATGACTGGCGTTTTCCGATGCACTCTCACACCTGCTCCTCTGACTACCTTCCAACCTAAAATCCCAATAACTGCACCTCTACCTTTTCGTATAAATATATATAATACTTCCTTTTATCTGCATATACCAGTCATAAAATATAGATATAATGTGTGTAAGCTGACAAGGTATGCGTAAGCGCGCTTTCGCCCATCCCTTCTCCACTACACCTACCCTTTTTCCTCTCTTTTTGAATCTCTCTTTGACTCCCTTTCTCCCTTTTTCCACCCTCTGGAAAGGCATTATCCAATTTTCTAGCAGATATTTTGCGATATAATAATTGGGCATTCAGAAGCGTCGAGCGCCGTGAGGGAATGTGGAAGGAGTGGCTGTATTATATTTGCAGAGAGAGAGATAGGAAAGAGAGGAGAGGATGTGAAGAGAGAAATGGCAGAGGATAGCAAGGATCGGGGAATGAGTGAAAACATTTTGCATTGGGACAGAATACCGCGGAAGATAGGCAGGTTAGTACTCTCGTTATATTCCTAACGACCTTTTAACCGTAATTAATTATTGTTGCTTCTACGTAACGAGCCAACATCTTAACATCGTGCCATAAACTCACCTCTATGCAAACTTACATACATAACTTGCAGTCTTGGATTCCTGGAGTCTTGAAAAAAAGTACGGTTCGTCTGAAATTAAAAAATGTTATCGTTTTATGATAATAAAGAAAGTTTGTTGAATATCATGTACACTTCGACACACTTCTTCAAATGTGCTGGCTGTGGTATTCACAAACTGCGCATAAAAGTTTGTTTGAATATTCTGGATATATTTTGAAAACTTTATGTTTGTCTCAAACAGTTTTGAAATCCTGATGTAAAAATTCAATCGCCTGTTCGCTGAAGAATTCGAGTCCCATCTGCTTCTTCTCACAAAAATGCTCAACATGGAAAAAGACTGCATGAACTTTAGGAGTGATACTGATGCTGAAAATTATGTAACTTTTTTTGAAAGCTGCAATGCTCGTTTTAAAGTTAGGGTCGAGATTATTTCCAAAACATGCTGTCACAACTTTCTTGAAGTCTTCGAAAACATATGAGCGAATAATGTGTTCACAACACCCAGCATTAGGTGTCATTCTGGTGGAGGAATGATCTCAAGGAATGTTTTGTCGCTGTTAGTTGTGAATAGCGGTGGCTGAACATAATTCAAATAGTTTTTCAGTTGTAATTTTGAAATTCCTACTTAACGCGAGTTCATGTAGTTCTGCAATGTTTTGACAATTGTTCTAAAATGTTTTTACAATCGTTCTTTAAGAGTCACATTGTTCAAGTTGATATTCATCCGCATAGCACCACGCACATGAATGAAAGCTGCTGTGAGGCATAATGCCCACCAGGATGTTTGCTAGCTTCAGATCAGTGGCGATGGTTCCTTCGAACTCATTGATATTCAATGCAGACCATAGTGTCGACACATTTTCATAATTTTCTTGCGAACATGGAGCTAAGGCAAGTAAAAACAATTTCTTCAGGCCGGAATCCTTGAATCGCTTTACGGAGATTTCCTGATCATACCTTGATCTTGCCAGTACACATTCTTCGTTTTCCGTTGACTGAATGGAAAGATAAACCTTCGAAAATTCGCCAGCTGCATAAATTCAAAATTTTGAATGTATCCGAGTGAATTTGTAGCTTTGAAAACTTCATCAGCTTTGACATGCACGAAGTCAAACTCCTTATAGCTAAAGTATTCGTCAGTGGAGTGGGTTTTAGCTGCAAGTTTGATCTTTAACTCAGGTTCAACAACTTTTTTGTGGCCACATGTAGAATTCAAGCGATTCTTAAAGTTACATTATTGCTCAGGTTGTAGTTCGTTCGTATTTTTGAAAAATCCTCTGCTGTAATCAGTGGCCGCTTTAAAACTTTGTCTGAATTTTGTTTACCAAAGCTGATTTGAAGCGGCTTTCCACCACTTGGTTGAGCTGCAGCGTTTCTCAACAACTGGGGATTTTGTTTGACCTGAGGTAAGGAAATATGGAATAAGCAATATGATTCAGAACGGGAATAATAATATTTTTGTCACATCTTATTAACTTAACAGTAATTATATTATTCGAAATATCTGAAAGTGTGTCTTTCCGGTGAGATAAATTATTAATCGGAAAAAATTTGCATTTCGCGGGAATCTATCCAGTTTACAAACTGTACAATAGCATTGAAGGAATTTAGAATATTTTAGGAATTCAGGTGAAAAAACGGAATTTAGGTATTTAAAATAGTTCAAAGTATTTAGGGACTTGAGGACACTCAAAGAATTTCCTGAATGCCTTAACTATTCTAATTTCAGGGAATTCAAAACATTCCAGGAATTCGGGAGGATCGATCAATTTTAGGAATTCGGAAAATTCTAAAAATTAAGAGAATTCAGAATATTCCAGGAATTCAGAGCATTCAGAATATTCCAGGATTTTAAAGAATTAGAGGAGTTTAGGGAATTGCAAGTGCTCTAGGAATTAAGGATATTCGAAGATTTCAGAGATTGGCGAAGATTGAAGGAATTCAGGAAATTAAGAGAATTCGGAATATTCAACGAATTCAAGAAATTCAGAGAAATCAAAGATTTCAGAATATCGTAGGAATTCAGAGAATTTCAAGGATTTCCAAGCATTTAGGTAACTCAAGAATTCGGAGAATTCAGGGATTCGGGAATTTAGAGAATTCAGGGAATTAAAAATGTAAAGAAAATTAAAGGATTTTAGGAAATTTAGAGAATTTCAGGGATTCTAGAGCATTTAGGGAATTCGAGGAATTCAAAATATTCAAGGATTTCAATGAGAATACAGTAAAAATATATAAAATTGAAGAAACTGAAAGAGTTCAGAGAATTCAGGGAATTAACAATGTCACAAAATTGCGAGGATTATATGAAATTCAGAGAATTTAAGGAATTCAGGAAATTTGAAGGAATTTCAGGGATTTGAGAGCATTCAAGAAATTCAATGAATTAAAAGAATTTTAGGAATTCCAGGTATTCAGAATATTCAAGGAATTCAGGGATTTCAGGGGATTGAAGAAATTCAGAGATTTCAAGGACTTTAGGAAATCTTTCAAATTTTCATTTCTCTAAATATAAAATACTTAATTTTAAAGAAAGAAATAAAAAATGTTAATTTTTACTTTTTCATACAGAAAATCAAGAAGGCTAAAACTCCACTCATGCCCGTGATAATAATTTGTAATTGTAAATGATTTTAGCGATTCAATAATTTACACTGGAACTAATATCAAAAGTAAAAAAAGCTGAATGTTTCTATTTTATTCCAAGTATTTAGAATAATTAAAAAATTGAAAAATTATAACCAAAAAAAATTGAAGAAACATAGTAAGTTAAACGTCTAATATATTTTTTTCAAAAATATAAGTTTCCAATTATTAATTTTTTTTTTGTACAACTTCGAAGATTGGAAATCAATCCTAAAGAACTAATTGGGTAACAAATTCAACTATTTATTTAAAAATTTAACTATTTGTAAGAAAATTCACTTCGTTGTTGAAAAATCATATTGTCGGTTTGAAAAATTAACTTGCTTGTGAATAAGTCGTCTTTTTGGCTTTAGGATTCAACAATTTTGTTGAAAATTTATCTTTTTTGATAAAAAATTAATACTATTGGTGAAAAAATCATCCTTTTGTTTAAAGACTTAACTATTTCTTTAAATATTGATCTCTCGTGGTTGAAATTTCACTTTTTTAAATTGAAAATTCCACTTTTTTTTTAATTCAGCTTTTTTTTCTTGAATAGTTAACTATTTAGTTAAAAGTTGAACTAGTTTGTTAAAAATCAATATTTTTCAAGAATTGCCTCTTCGGTTTAAAATTTAACTTTGTTTATTGAAAATTCGTTTTTTTTTTGGGTAAAAAATGATTTTTTGAATAAAGTTTCACTATTCAATTTTGTATTTATTATATATATATTATTTTATATTTATGTATATTTATATTATTTTATTATATATTTTAATTTTGTAAGAAATGCATCCTTTATAAGTTGAAAATTCAACTATTGGTAGACGATTAGTGTATTTTGTTGAAATTTCGTCTCTTTGGGTAGAAAATTTATCTTGTTTGTTGAAAATTTGTTTGTTGTTTGACAATTTGATTATATTTTTTTAAAATTTGTTTATTTTCGTTGGACTCAACTATTTAAAAATTTGTTTTATTTAGAAAAAGTAATTTTTGAAGCTCAATTTTTAAGTATTCCAATTTAGGTTTGAAACTTTTTTTAGTGAAAAATTCAGCTATTCGGTTGGACATTCAACTTTCTTGATTGAAAATTAACTTTTTGGTTAGAAAATTAATTTTTGAAACCTAAAATTTAACTATTCCAGGTTTGGTTGAAAATTGATCATTTTCAGTTGGATATTCAAGTACTTAGTAGAAAATTCATGCGTTTTGTTAAAATTTTATCTTTTGTTGTAAAGAATTAATCTTCTTTGTAGAAAATTCATCTTTTTAAATATTCGTGTTTTTTTCGTTGAGAAGCAATTTTAAAAAATGCAAATTTAACTGTTCCAATTTTGACTGAAGACATATTTTTTAGTTGTTTTAATTATTGTAAATATTTTAATTTCGTATTTTGCTATGAAAAATTGATATTCTTAGCAGAAAATTCATCTATTTGGGAATTCGTGTTTTTTTTTCGTTTATGAAAAGTAATTTTCAAAATGAAAATTTAACTATTCTAATTTTAGCTGAAAACATATTTGTTAGTTATTCTAATTGTTTTGAATAATTCAATTTCTTTTTTTGCAGTAAAAATTGATCTTAGCAGAAAATTCATCTATTTGAAAATTCGTGTTTTTTTTTCGTTGTTGAAAAGTAATTTTTTAAAATGAAAATTTAACTATTTACTTCTTGGCTAAAAGCATATCTTTTGTAGTTGAAAATTCAGCTATTTCTTTCAAAAATTCAACTATTTTATTTCAAGTTCAATTATTTTGTTCGAAAATCGAACTTTTTTCTTAAATTCATCCGTTTTGGTTGAAAATTCAACTATTTCGTTGAAAATTCGTCCTTTTGGATTGAAAACAAAAATGAATGATATTTGTTGGAGTAGGCGCTATATAAATTTTCCATGTAGAAAATGTCTTGCCCTGAAACGTTCAAGATTATGTGAATTGTGACATCAGTTTTACGCAAACAAGTTTAAGGCAATATTTATTCTAATGAGGTAACAGAATATTTATCACTCAGATAATTATAGTATTTCGTCTAATTCGAAAAGATGAGGATCGGTTTTGCTCTCGTATTATTGTTAGCATTTATTCTTAATTCTATTGGTAAGTATAATGATATAATTCACAAATAGTGTAAATAGTGTCACAATTTCGAAAAAATGGTGGAGTGGAAGTAATATTATCAACTCAGATAAATTATTCCCCTCTTTCCCCTTTTTTAAAGAATTCTTATTTTTTCCTTTTTTTGAAGAATTCTTCTTTTTCCCCTGTTTTTATGACTTTTTCCCTTTTTTCGCTTTAATGGAAATTGAATTAATAGAACCCAGTAAAAAATCCAACTTTTTTGTTTAAAAGTTTATTATTTTTTGGTTGAAAATCTACTATTATATTTCTGGTATGAAATCCATCTCGTTTGGTTAAAAATTCTACTATTCAAATGAAAAGTTGATTATTTTGTTGAAAATTCTTCTTTTTGGTAAAAAATTATCTTCTGGGTCAAGAAATCATATTTTTGGTTGAAAATTAAACTCTCTCGTTGAGTGTTGAACTGTTTTGTTGGAAATTCATTTTTTATTGAAGATTCATCAAGTCAGTTTGAAATTCATCTCCTTGGGTGAAAATTGACATTTTCGATTGAAAATTGATATTTTCTTGTTGAATATTTATCCCTTTTGGTTGAAAATGCAATTGTTTAGTTGAAACTTAATCTTTTTTGGTTGCGGATTCAACTAATATGTTGGAAATTCGTCCTTTCTGGAATCTCATTTTCAGAATCCCTAAAGATTTTTTTAACAACGCAATACAAATCGGATGAAAAAAAGGAGAATTGCGGATTGACTGTTTTCGGATTCACTTATTTTATCTATCTCCCAAAATTCGGTCACGTTCTGTACAAATTAATTTGAAAAAGGACAATATTGTCTCTATTTCTTTTTGCAGAATTAAGTGTACAGTCTGGATGTCACCCTAACGGCAATTGGCTTAGTAATCCTCTAAAACGGGATAGTTCCCAACTTTCTTCTTCTTCTTCTTCATCTTCCAGTCGCATACCTAATTCTCCTGCTGAACCTGAGCCTCATCTACATGTCAGGTTCATGTCTCCTCCTGCCACGTCGCCTCCTGCCAGGTTTCCTCGTGCTAGATCTCCTCGTGCCAGATCTCCTCCTGCCAGATCTCCTCCTGCCAGATCTCCTCCTGCCACATCTTCTCCTGCCAGGTCTGCTACTACCAGGTCTCCTCCTGCCAGTCCTCCTCTTGCTGAAGCTTCAGATTTACAGGTACTTGGATATGGACTTGGGCAACTTGGAATTATTCGGCTTGTTCCCAGAATGAATCAGTACCGGCGATTCCAATTTCGAAGATACACTTTTAATCATGATACGCGACTTCAATATCCAATAAAAGCCAAAGTCTATCGGCCCATGCCAATCTCAGAACAAATTGTATTAACAGCAGCTAATGGTGACGTTCTTGCAATATTGAGGACTAGTGAAATTCTTACTGGAATATATAGAGGAAAGACCCGGGCGAAAATGAACATTGGAACCGGCAATATTACGGAGCTGACCCCAGAGGAAGTTAACGAAGTTCCAGTGGGTATCAATCACCCAATAAGGTATAATTTTAGTGTAGTAGTTGCAAAACACGATACTCTGCACTGAAAAATTACTGAATGCAAGCAAATGTGTTTCTTTGGTTTCTTATCTCTGAACCAAGGATTAATTTACTTCAGTTGAGTAAATATTGTTTATAAGCATGAAGGTCATGCCTCGATATAAAGAAGTAATTTCTTCAGTGATATTTATTTGATGAAAAGAAATATTTCATTGCAATAAATGTGAAAATTATTAAGTTCAATAAATGATTTCTTGGGAGCTGAGAACGTAGTTTCTTTGAGTATGTTTTTTAAACCCTGAGTAACGTTAAGGACTATTTGCCCCATTCCCCTCTTTTGCACTGTTTAAAATAATTCTTCCTTTTCCGCTTCTTTTCAAGAAACTTTCCCTTAATGCCACTTTTCTCTTTTTTCACTTACGTGCGAACTGAATTAATAAAATTCAATAAAAAGGTCTAACTATTTTTGGTTCAAATTTCTTCTTTTTTTGGTTTGGAAAGTTACTATTATATTTTTGGTTCGTATTTACTCTTGATTGGTTAAGAATCATACTATTTGGTTGAAAATCATTCAACCACTTGATTAAAAACTGAACTACGTTGTTGAAGTTTCGTTTTTTTTTTGGTTGAAAATTCAACTATTCGGTTGAAAAATTGTTCCACTTTTGGTTAAAAATCTGTATTTTTAATTAAAAAATGATTCAGTTGAATATTTGTCTGTTTTTTGTAAGAAAATTCAACTATTTTGGTTGAAAATGCCTCTGTTTGATTGAAAATTATTTTTGTTTTTATTGAAAAATAAACTATTTGGTTAAAAATTGAACTATTTATTCAAACATTGAACTATTTGGTAGTAAATTAACTTTTTTTTCAAATCATATTTTCGGCTTGGAAAATTGACTTCTTCGTAAATAATTCGTCTGTTTGGATTCATAATTAAACAATTTTGTTGAAAATTAATTTTTTTAAATTGAAAATTCGTCTTTTTGGTTAAAAATTATACTTTATGTTTAACAATTCATCTTTCTTGTTCAAAATTTAACTTTTTTTGTTGAAAATTTAACTGTCTTTTGAAAAATTCGTCTTTTTGGTTGAAAATTAAATTTATTATTAAAAATTCATCTTTCTTGTTTTAAATTTAACTTTTCTATTGAAAATCTAACTTTTTTCCAAAAAATGTGTTTTTTTGGCTTGAAAATTTAACTATTTTAGTTGAAGATTGAACTATTTTGTTAACAGATAATTTTTTCGTTAGTCTTTCGGAGAAAACCAATACATTTTTTTGAAATTTCGTCCTTTCAGGTAAAAATTTATCTTCTTTGTAGAAAATTCATCGATTTTAAAAATTCTTCTTTTCTTTGTTGAAAAGTAATTTTTGAAACTATTTGAAAATTCATTTATTGGGTTCAAAATTAAACTATATAATTGAAAGTTTAATTATTTTGTCGAATTTTGAACTATTATGTTACAGTCATCCTTTCTGGTCAAAAATTTAACTATTTTTGTTAAAAAGTCTACTATCATATTTTTGGTCGAAAATTCATCTTCTGTAGTTAAAAATTCTTCTAGTTGGTTGAAAATTTGATTATTTTGTTGAAAATTTAACTAATTTCTTAAAAAGTCATCTTTTTTTTGTAAGTTAATTCTTTTTACTTGAAAAGTGCACTAATACATTTGTTGTTCAGAAGTAATCTTTTTAGGTTAAAAATTGTACTATTTGGTTGAAAATTTGATTATTTTGTTGAGAATTTAATAAGTTTCATACAAAGTTATCTTTTTTATTGACATTTAGTTTTTTTATTTAGAAAGTCTACTATTATATTTTACTTTTTATTAAACATTCGTGTTTCTGGACAAAAAGAAAATTAATTCTTTTGGATTGAAAATTCACCATTCTCTTATAGACGTTTTTTTCTTTTTCAAAATCAGACTAATTTGTTTAAAATGCTTTTGAAGTTTAATGATCTCTGTTTAAAAATTCGATCATTTTATTTAAATTCCAACTTCTTGTTGAAAATCTTCTATCTTGGTTAAAAATGAACTTTTTTGTTGAAAATTTATCTTTTTGGAAAAGTCAAATTTTTTCTAAAACATGAAAATGTTCATCTACAAAACTAAATATTTTTTAGCTTGAAAGTTGAGAATTCAAGTATTTTGTTCGGAGTTCGTATTTTTTGGTTAAATTCAACTGCTTTGATTCAAAATTAAATTTTGTTGTTGTTAAAATATCTAATAGTACATTTATTTTTGAAAATTAATCTTCTTATGTAGGTTGAAAAATCAACTTCTTGGTCGAAAGTTGAACTACTTTCTTAAAAATTAATTAATTTGGATGAAGATTCATAATTTTAGTTCAAAATTCATATCTCTGTTTAAAAATTGAAAAACTTAGTTGAAAATTTGTTCTTCTCCTTCAAAATTAATTTTTTCAAACAGAAAATTTAACAATTAGGTTGAAAATTGAACTGTTTGGTTGGAAGTTTACTTTTTTTTGTGGAAAATCTATATTTTTGGATTGAAAATTCACTTTTTATATAGAAAATTCATCTTTTCGGTTGAAAATTCTAGTTTTTGGTTGAAAACTTAACTGTTTTGTACAAAGCTCATCTTTCTGGCTTCGAAATTCAACATTTTGGATAATTTTTTTTATTGGCTGGAAAATATTCCTTGGTTGAAAGTTCAACTCTTGTTGAAAATTTGTTCTTCTGATTCGAAAGTTTATCTTTCTTCGTAGAAGTTTCATATTTTTTTTAATTCAAATATTTTTGATTTAAAATGAAAATCTTTTCTTGGTTAAAATATCAACTATTAAATTTTGGTGAGGTAATAATTAAATAATGTCAACGAAAATAATTGTTCAAACAGTTTACTATTATTGTTAAAAATATTGTCTTAGAATAATACTAAGGAATTGTGGTTTTTTCTGAAGTTTTAAAACTATTTGTCTATGTTCCACTTGAAGTGACTAGTTAATTAAATAAATTTCACAAAAAAAATTATTTGAACCAATTATTATTGTTTATAACTATCTTCATCTATATTAATGCCAGACAGTTGCGTTTTTTTTAAATTTTTAACTTTTTGTGCACTTTTCACTTAGTGAAGTTCATGCATGTTAACAAAAATATTTGTTAGAACGATTTGTTATTGTTTTATTTCGGAAAAAATTCTTCACAAAGAAGGAAGAGATTGTTCAAAATATGATTTTCTTTAATGTTAATTTATTATTTGTTCATAACTAAAACGGAAAAGCAAAGTTAAACTTTTCAGAAAAACTGCAACATTCTAGCATTTATCTGAGATAAGATAGTTATAAATGATAATAAATTTTTAAACAACTATTTTTGTTACAGTAGAAGCCGCAACTGTCTGGAATTACTATAGGAGCAGATAGTTATAAACAATAACAATTTGTTTGAACAATTTTTTGTGTTAAATTTAACTAATTATTTTCTCACTCAAAATTGAAGATTGACAAATAGTTAAACATTTCAGAAAACTGCAATTGTCTGGCATTATTCTAACAGAATATTATCAAAAATAATAATAAATGGTTTAAATAATTATATTCATTAACATTAATTAACTATTACCTCACTCTAATTGAAAATTGGACAAAAAGTAAGAAAAAATCTAAAAAACCGCATCTGTCTAGCATTACTGTGGCAGCAGATAGTTATAAACAATAATAATTTGTTCAAACAAATATTTTTGTCAAATTTAATTAAATATTTTCTCACTCAAAATGAAAGGTAGACAAATAGTTAAAAATTTCAGAAGAAATTACAATTTTCTAGCATTAAGCAAAGAGAATATTGTTAACGATGGTAATAAATTGTTTAAACAATTATTCTTCGACTTAAATCAATTATTACTTCACCCCAAGTCAAAAGTAGACAAATCGTTAAAAATTTCAGAAAAAAAACGAAAATTTGTAACATTATTTAAATTCAGTATTATTAACAATAACAAAAAATTGTTTGAATAATTAATGTTGTCAACTTTAGTTAATTATTCAACTCACTCTAATTGAAAATTGGACAAAGAATGGAAAATTTTTGAAAAAACTGCAATTTTCTGGCATTATTCTAAGAGAATATGATTAACAATAAAAATAAATTGTTTAAACAATTATCTTCGTTAACAATAATGAACTATTATCTCACTATAATTGAAAATTGGTCGAAAAGTAAAAAAAATCTAAAAAACCACATCTGTTTAGCATTACTATAGGAGCAGATAGTTATAAACAATAATAAATTGTGCAAACAAATATTTTTGTCAAATTTGATTAATAATTTTCTTACTTCAAATGGAAGATAGACAAATAGTTAAAAATTTAAGAAAAAACGGCAATTTTTTAGCATCAAGCAAAGACAATATTATCAAACATAGTGATAAATTGTATAAACAATTTTTTATTTCGATTTGAATTAATTATTACTTCATTTTAACTCAAATGTAGACAAAACATCGAAAATTTCAGAATTAAACCGCAACTTTGTAGCATTATTCAGATTGAATATTATTACCAATAACAATAAATTGTTTAAACAATTCATTTTGTCAACTTCAGGTAATTATTTAACTCACTTTATTTGAAAATTGGACAAAGAATGGCAAATTTGTTTGACAACTGCATTTTTCTGGCATTATTCTAAGAGAATATTATTAACAATGATAATAAATTGTTTAAACAAATATCTTCGTTAAAAATGATTAACTATTACCTCACTCTAATTGAAAATTGGACAAAAAGTAAAAAAAATCTAAAAAACCACATCTGTCTAGCATTACTACAGGAGCAGATAGTTATAAACAATAATAATTTGTTTAAACAAATATTTTTGTTGAATTTAGTTAATTATTTTTCCATTCAAAATGGAAGATTGACAAAAGTTAAAAATTTCAGATAAACAGTAATTTTCCAGCATTCAGCAAAGAGAATAATATTAAAAATAATAATAGATTATTTTAACGATTTTTTGTCACTTAAATTAATTATTTCTTCACTCTAACTCAAACGTAGACAAATCGTTGAAAATTTCAGAAAAAAACGCAACTTGGTAGCATTATTCAAATTTAATATTATTAACAATAACAAGAAATTGTTTGAATAATTCATTTCGTCAACTTTAGTTAATTATTTAACTCACTCTAATTGAAAATTGGAAAAAGAATGGAAATTTTTTGAAAAAACTGCAATTTTCTGGCATTATTCTAAGAAAATATTATTAACAATAATGATAAATTGTTTAAACAATGGTATTTGTTAACAATAATCAAATATTATCTCACCATAATTGAAAATTGGACAAAAAGTAAAAAAAATCTAAAAAACCGCTTCTGTCTAGCATTACTATAGGAGCAGATAGTTATAAACAATAATAAATTGTTGAAACAAATATTTTTGTCAAATTGAATTATTAATTTTCTTGCTTCAAATGAAAGATAGACAAATAGTTGAAAATTTCAGGAAAAAGGCCATTTTCTAGCATTAAACAAAGAGAATATTATTAAAAATAGTGATAAATTGTTTAAACAATTTTTTTCAGTAAAATTAATTATTTCTTCACTCTAATTTAAAAGTAGACAAATCGTTGAAAATTTCAGAAAAAAATCAAAACTTTGTAGTATTATTTAAATTGAATATTATTAACAATAACAAGAAATTGTGTGAACAATTTATTTTGTCAACTTTAGTTAATTATTCAACTCTCTCCAATTGAAAATTGGACTAAGAATTGAAATTTTTTGAAAAAGCTGTAATTTTCTCGCATTATTCTAAGAGAATATTATGAACAATAATAATAAATTGTTTAAACAATTATCTCCGTTAAAATTAAATAACTATTACCTCACTCTATTTAAAAATTGGACAAATAGTAAAAAAAATTCGAAAAAACCGCAACTGTCAAGCATTACTATAGGAGTAGATAGTTATAAACAATTACAATTTGTTCAAACAATTATTTTCGTTAAATTTAGTTAATTATTTTCTCAATAAATATGAAAGATATACAAATAGTTAAAAATTTCAGAAAAAGCGGCAATTTTTGAACATTAAACAAAAAGAATATTATTGAGAATAGTAATAAATTGTTTAAACAATTATTTTTTCATCCTAAATGAATTATTATTTCATTTAAGTCAAAAGTAGACAAATCGTTGAAAATTTCAGAAAAAAACTGCAACTTTGTAGCATTATTCAAATGGAATATTATTAACAATGACAATGAATCGTTTAAATAATTCATTTTGTTAGCAATGATTAACTGTTGCATCACTCTAATCGAAATCTGGACAAAAAGTACAAATGTTTGGAAAAAACCGCGACTTTCTATATCTGTTTTAAGAGAAAATTGCTAAAGACAATAATACAATGTTTAAACAATTCATGTGAATAATATCTATTTAGCAATATAAAGTAGTATTTTATGTATGAAAAACAATTTGCATTTTAAGAAACGTAGGAAATTCATAATTAGCTCTGAAAACTCGCAAAACCCATTTTTCACTTATGGTGTTTTTTTGGGACCCTATAAAACAGACTTACGGAAATGATATTCAAAAAATAATATTTTATTCGTATTCTCTGGCTGATTGCGAAGAGAAATGGACCAAATTCAACTAGATACACCTCATATTCAGTTTTCTGATTACGACTTACGAAAACGTCTTTTTTTATGGGAAATACGTGTTAAACTTCTTGAGCGACCTCTAAATATCATTTGTTTCCGAAAAAAAATAAATTTATTTTCTTGTGTATCCGAACAAATTTCCGGGCGATATGCATACAAATTCGAAAAATAAAATCCAATGCATATTTCGACCATCCTACTCTACATGCCAAAGTCATGATCACTATGGGAATATTGAAAGAATATATGGGAATATTCAGTGATTAGCAGGATATCGGAATGATGGACCCCTTGCTTTAAAATATTTTTTTATGATAACTATGAAGCCTGAGATGAAACCAAAAAATTTTTTTATCGTTTATAATATTCTAGATTTTAGAAGACAAGGATCTCACGAAAACTCGAGCAGCTTCTATCAGATTTCTATTATTTATAAACCCTTCGTCTTTCATCATATATCCTGCCCGACCTTTCTCATTCGAGAAAAACCTTTTCGAATTTCTTTTATATCTTCCTGACGTGCAACATACCCGCAACGAATGGATGTTACGTAACACCCGCGGATCTACACATGCCCGTTTTATAATCTCTACCCCTTCGCAAAAGGTGACAATGGGAGAGGATAATCTCCTACTTTTAACCTGACAAGGATTGTCCCTGGATTTGCGTAGACAGCCGTGTTACAGTTTCCGCGTTAAGTCGAACCTCGGAATCGAGTTTCTTGATTCTGACCTCAGAAGATCTAATACATATTATATAGATATAGATATAGATGTAGAAGTGAGAAGCAAGAACCACCCCAGGAGTCCTCTGGGACTTAGTTTCACCATGGAATCTCGGTGCGACAATGGATTCCGAGTTACTTCAGCTGTCAATCAAAGCCGCTCGGCTTCATCAGGGTTTCTTTCATTCAGTGAGACTTTCCAGGGGTGTACTGATAAACTATTTTCGAGAATCCCGACGACTTTAATCTCATTGTGGTCGGATTATCGGGAAGACCGAGATATGCTCCTGGTTCTATTATGGGAGATAATAAAATCCTTTGCGGAGACGTGTGTGATCTTACCGGCTCAAAAAAGCATAAGGAAAATAGGGTTGTTGCCAGAGTTGGGTACCAACTTGTTAGAAGTAACTAAGTTACTGAGTATTAATATTAAAACACCAGCATCCTGATCTTGTAATATTTTTTAAAATAGGGTCTATTATAAACATCAGATAAGAAAAAGGAGAATTGCGGATTGACTGTTTTCGAATTTATTTGTTTCATCTGTCTCCCAAAATTCAACCGCATATTTTTACTGTTTATCAGAGCTACTTTCAGTACAAATTAATTTTAAAAAGAACAATATTGTCTCTATTTCTTTTTGCAGAATTAAGTTTACAGTCTGGATGTCACCCTAATGGCGATTGGCCTAGTACTCTTCTACAGCAGGGTCTTGGCCAACCTTTTTCTTCTTCTTCTTATTCCAGTCGCATACCTAATTCTTCTGCTGAAACTGAGCCTCATATACGTGTCAGGTCCATGTCTCCTCCTGCCAAGTCTCCTCCTGCCAGGTCTCCTCGTGCCAGGCCTCCTCCTGCCATGTCTTCTCATGCCAGGTCTCCTCGTGCCAGGTCTCCTCCTGCCATGTCTCCTCCTGCCATGTCTCCTCCTGCCATGTCTTCTCCCGCCATGTCTTCTCCTGCCAGGTCTCCTCCTGCCAAGTCTCCTCCTGCCAGTGCTTCTCTTGCCAGAAGCTTCTGATTTACAGGTAGTTAGATATGGACTTGGGCAACTTGGAACTATTCGGCTTGTTCCTAGAGTTTAATCAGTAACGGCGATTCGAATTTCGAAGATACACTTTTGATCGCGATTCGCCACTTCAATATCCAATAAAAGACAGAGTGTACTGACCATTAATACTAAAACACCAGCATTTTAATCTTGTAATATTTTCCAAAATGGGGTCTATTATAAATGGAATAAACCAATATTTGAGATACAAAATTAAAATTTGCAAATTTATTTATATATAGTTGTCAAACAAATTCGGCTATAAAAGATTACTTAAAAAAAATTTGAATTTTCTACAAATTGATTACATTTTTAATAAAATAATTGAATTCTTCACCTGAAAACATGAATTCTCAACAAAAAAGTGTAATTGTTGATATGGCTACCCAGAAAAGTAAAATTTCATCAACAAATAATGAATTTGAAAACCAAAAAGACAACATTTCAACAGATGAAGATTTTTCGGTCATGAAAATAATTTTTTTTTATCTGAATTGTCAAAACTTCAAGCCAAAATACGAATTTTCTGTACAAAAATTGAATTTCAACCAAAAAATATAGATTGTCAGAAAAAAATTAATGTTCAATTGAACATTCAAATTTTCAACCAATTATATAAATCTCCAGTCAGAAAAAAAATGTTCAACAGAGTAGTTCAAATTTTACTCACGCAGTTGAATTTTTAATTAAAAAAGATCAATTTTCGAAAAAATAGTTAAAGTTTCAACCAACGAGATGGATTTTCAACCAAAAATATGAATCTGAAACAAAAAAAGTGATTTTTTAACAGAGTGTTCCAACAAAAAGTTTTTAAACAAAATAGTTGAATTTACAACCTGAAAGTATGATTTTTTAACAAATATGTTAAATTTTCAACCAAACAGTTGCATTTTTCTCCAAGAACGGTGCAATTTCTACTAAAATAGATGGATTTTTAAATTAAAAAGACAAATTTGAAAAAAATAGTAGAATTTTCCTCAAAACAAGATTTAAGTTAAATTTTTAACACTAAGATATGAATTTTATAAGAAAAGTTAATTTTATACGAAAATCGTTAAATTTTCAACCCGAAAAGACGAATTTAAAAAAAGCAGATGCATTTTTATCCAAGAAAGATTTAATTTCTACTAAAATGAATTCTTAAATTAGAAAGAGAAATTTTCAACAAAAAAGTTGCATTTTTATCCACTAAAAGTGCAATTTCTACTGAAATAAATGAATTTTCAAATTAAAAAACAAATTTTTGGAAAAATAGTTGAATTTGCATCCCCAAAAGATTTCAGATGGATTTCCAACACTGAGATATGAATTTTCAACGAAAAGTAAATTTTCTACGAAAATATTTAAATTTTCAACCTCATCCTTTTGTTGCTGAAAACTCAAGTATTTTGGTAGAAAATAAATCTGACTTGGTTGAGGATTCATTTTTGTTGAGGATTTTATTTTGTTGAAAATTCATCTTTTTTGATTGAATTAAATTGTGATTGATTTCAAATTAAAACCTTTTTTGTTTGAAATAATTTTAACTATCATATTTTTCGTTGAGAATTCATCTATT